>PVKP010013824.1:0-54508 GCA_004027715.1 Plecturocebus donacophilus | reverse complement strand
TTCAGTCCCCTTTTTAATCCGCCTTCCCGTAGCTCCACTCGCCAGTTCAAAGGGCGCACAGACCAGTGGATTTTGTGCGGAGAACCGCCGCGCCGGGGCGCCGGCAAAGCAGCCGCGCCGGCCGAAACAGCCGAGTCGGCCAAACAGCCGCGCCAGCCGAAACTGCCGCGCTGGCGACCCGTGGGGCTGCTCTGCCTGGCGATCTCCTGGTCTGGGGGTAATAAAAATCCGTCTGGAAATGCGGCGTCCACTCACCCTCTGCACCCTCACTGGGAGCTGCAGTCCTGAGCTGCTCCTATGCGGCCATCTTGGATCCTCCTCCCGAGAATCACTTTAACATAGGAGGTGGAGGTTGCAGTGAGCCAAGATCACCCCACTGCACTCTAGCCTGGGTGACAGAGTGAGACTTTCTCAAAAAAACAAAAACAACAACAACAACAAACAGATTTTACCCAGGGGCTATTGCAATAGAGGAAAAGAGACCCCAGTGCAGATAGAACTGGGCTCAGCTCCGAATACAGCATGGACAGTGGTGAGCCATACCCCAAGAGCATGTTGGGAGGGACAAGAAATTATTATGAAGAAATGTCAGGTAAGGGGCGATTCTGGCTGAACCAACTAGGCAGGATTCTTTTTTTTTTTTTTTTGAGATGGAATCTCACTCTGTAGCCCAGGTTGGAGTGCAGTGGCGCAATCTCAGCTCACTGCAACCTCCACCTCCAGGGACCCAGTTCAAGCAATTCACCTGCCTCAGCTTTCCAAGTAGCTGGGTTTACAGGTATGAGCCACCACGCCCAGCTAATTTTTGTATTTTTTAGTAGAGATGGGGTTTCACCATGTTGGCCAGTCTGGTCTTGAACTCCTGACCTCGTGATCCACCTGCCTAAGCTTCCCAAAGTGCTGGGATTACAGGCATGAGCCACCGCACCCAGCCGAGACAGGATTCTTGCTGAAGGCAGGCCAGCTGGGGAGATCAGACATCCCCTAGAGCTGGTGGGGGATGAGGAATTTAATCAGATATCAAGGGTGAAGGATTCTAGCTAAGTAAAATTGTTAAAACTGGATGATACAAAGACATGGAAGCCCAAAGGTCAGGGCCTAGTTGGGAAGAGGATCAGAGGAGCCTGACTGAAGTTTAGTAGACTGGGTGCAGTGGTTCACACCTATAATCCCGCTACTTTGTGAGACCAAGGCAGGAGGATCACTGGAGGCCAGGAATTTGAGAACAGCCTGAGCGACATAGTGAGATCACATCTCTTAAAAAAAAATTAGCTGGGCATGATGGACTGTGGCTGTAGTCCCAGCTACTCGGGAGGCTGAAGAAGGAGGCTCTCTTGAGATCAGGTGTTTGAGAGTACAGTGAGCTATGACGGTGCCATCGCACTACATCCTGAGCAAGAGCATGAGATCCTGTCTTTAAACATAAATAAAATTAAAAATTATAGTTTAATCAAGAAGACACTCTTTGTCATAGGACAAAGAGATCCAAGAATGCAGAAACAGAAGACCTGCATGTTTGCAGCTCATATTCTAGTGCGTAGATAGACACCTGAAAGAAATAATTCATAATTTAAATCAGAAGGTATGCACTGAGGGCTTCAAGCATCATTCATGCCCTTATTCATTCAACAAGTGCATTAGAGTTCTCTGGAGGAAAAGGACTAATCAGATAGATGTATATATGAAGGGGAGATTATTATGGACTATTGACTCACATGATCACAAGATGAAGTCCCACAATAGGTCGTCTGCAAGCTGAGGAGCAAGGAAGCCAGTCCGAGTCCCAAAATCTCAAAAGTAGGGCAATCGACAGTGCAGCCTTCAGTCTGTGGCCAAAGGCCCCTGGCAAACCACTGGTGTAGGTCCAAAAGTCCAAAAGCTGAAGAACTTGGAGTCCAACGTTCAAGGACAGGAAGCATCCAGCACGGGAGAAAGACAGAGGCCAGAAGACTCAGCCAGTCTCATCCTTCCATGTTCCTCTGCCTGCTTTTATCCCAGCCATGATGGCGGCGGATTAGACGGTGCCCACCCAGATTGAGGGTGGGTCTGCCTCTCCTAGCCCACTGACTCAAATGTTAATCTCCTTTGGCAACACACCCACAGACACATCCAGGATCAATACTTTGCATCGTTCAACCCAATCAAGTTAACACTCAATATTAACTATCAGAACAATGCTTCCTTCTGCCTTTATCAGGACAGTTTGTGGAGGAGGTAGTGATGCAACAGCTGACCTTAAGGAAAGCCCAGAATTCCATCCTTGAAGTAGCAAATTCAAGTAGAGGCCATTGTGCTGATGAAATACAGATCTGTAATAAGAGAAGCTTTGGACGGGGCAAGGTTTATCTCTACCATAGATACTGTTTTCATTCTGTTTTTGAGAAATGTTACTGTGGAGTATCGCACAATATTTGGTTTTGATGTTTTAGGATAGATATGTTTTCTTGGAATCACAAGCCCCCTTTTCAGAATGTACCAAGGAATTGATAGATATCATTGAGTATCATGAGCCGTTTTGGTTGGACTTTAGCTTTTAGCCAATATCCTGCCAATGGAATCCGTCACCACTGATGGTTGGACCTTTCCCAGCTGGGAAGGGAAATATATACTTACAAGGACATTTGCATCTTCTGAAAAATCGTCCTAACAATAAACTCCTATTTTCATATTTGGAGTTTGCATTTTAAAAAAGATAACTAGTGGTGTTTTTTATCTTATTATAGAAGTAATTTATGTTTATTGTAGAAAATTTAGAAAATGCAAATAAAGAGAGGAAAATTCAAATCACTCATAACCTGACTAACACAATCACTGTTGATACCATGGTGATTTCATCACACTAAAAAAAACAGCCTTGAAATCATCTGCTGCTTATTACTTGTACCCTACCCCACACCACCATTTTTTTAAATTGCGGTAAAATGCATTCTTCTTTTTTCCTTTTACTGTGTATCTTGAAGAGCTTTCTGGCTGTGCCAGAGTCTCTACTTCATATTTTTAAGTGGCTTCCCAAAATTCCACTAGGCCATAATTTATTTGGATAATTTTCTGTTGTTGAACATGTAGGTTATTTCTAGTTGTTGGTTTTTTTTTTTCTTTTCTAAACAAAGCTGCTACATACAGCCCTGAAACAAAATAGATGCGCATTTCCATGATTAGTTTTAGAATCTGGCTTTGGCTGGGCCAAAGGGGATGCAAACTTTCAGTATTTTAACACAGTCATCTCTGCCATTTGTGGACAGCTTACTATGGGGTTTTACATGCATGATCTCGTTTAATTTTCATAGCATATGTGGGAGCTGTTATTATTCCTCTTTCAAGATAAAACATCTGAGGCTTAGAGAGGTTTAGTAACTTGGGTCAGGTGCAGGGGCTCATGTTTGTAATCCCAGCACTTTGGGAGGTCAAGGTGGGCAGATCATTTGAGTCAGGAGTTTGAGACCAGCCTGATTAGCCTGACCAACATGATGAAACCCTGCCTCTATTAAAAATACAAAAATTAGCCAGGCATGGTGGCACATGCCTGTAATCTCAGCTACTGGGAGACTGAGACAGGAGAATCTCTTGAATCTGGGAGGTGGAGGTTTCAGTGAGCTGAGATCGCACCACTGCACTTTGGCCTGGTGATAGAGCAAGACTCCATCTGGGGTGGGGTGGTGTGGGGGCAGAATAAAGAGAGGTTTAGTAACTTGCCCAAGACCTCAGATCTGGGCAGTGGTATAGAGGGGATGAAGCCCCCTGAGCCCACTGCAGGACCTGCTCTGGAATCCGACAGTGTTCTTCCTGCTGAGCTGTCCTCAGACAGTAGTGGATGTGGAGACCCTTTCCTAGAGCACAGGACTGATAATTATTTCTAAAAAAAAAAAATCGAAAGCTCTTGTCAGTTGGGCAGTGGGGTAAGCTTTCATTTGCATTTCTTTGTTTATCAGAAAGGTTGAATGTATTTAAATGTTTAATGAGCCTTTCAATTTTAGTGAATTGACTTGTATCTCTTGTTTATTTTTTAAAATATGAGTAGCTCTTTCTTGCTGATTTGTGAAACTGCTTTATGTATTAAGAATGGTAAAATCACGCCAGGTGTGGTGGTGGCTCATGCCTATAATCCCAGCACTTTGGGAGGCCAAGGTGGGTGGATTACCTGAGGTCAGGAGTTTGAGACCAGCTTGGTCAACATGGTGAAACCCTGTCTTTACTGAAAGTACAAAAATTAGCTGGGCGTGGTGGCTGTAACCTGTGATCCTAGCTACTTGGGAGGCTGAAGCATGAGAATTGCTTGAATCCAGGAGGCAGAAGTTGCAGTGAGCTGAGATCATGCCACTACGAGCTAGCTTGGGTGACAAGGCAAGACTCTATCTCAAAAAAAGAAAAAAGATGGTAAAATCCATCTTCTATCCCATATGTATGGTAATTTTTTTTTTTTTTTTTGTTACGGATTCTTGCTCTGTCTTGCCCAGGCTGGAGTACAGTGGTGCAATCTCAGCTCAGTGAAGCCTCTGCCTCTTGGGTTCAAGCAATTGTCTTGCCTCAGCCTCCTGAGTAGCTGGCATTACAGGCACATGCCACCATGCCCAGCTAATTTTTAGTAGAGATGAGATTTCATCATATTGGCCAGGCTGGTCTTGAACTCCTGACCTCAGGTGATCTGCCTGTCTCGGCTTCCCAAAGTGCTGAGATTACAGGCATAAGCCAGTGCATTTGGCCCAATGTAGGGGTTTTAAATATTTTCACATAGCTAGATTTATATCTTTGTGGTTTCTGCTTTTGGTGTCATGCTTAGAAAGTCCTGCAAATACTCCATGGCTTTATAAATAACCCACTTAGAACTCCTTTTGGTTACAGTAATGATTGGACTTTCAAATATTTAACTCTTTATGTTTAGAATCTATTTTTTATAAAGTAAACTTCTAATGATACATATTTTTCCAAATGGTTAATCCAGTGCCCCAATACCATTTGTTGAATGACTCGTTTCTTTGCTTACTCGAAATGACACATTGTGTATATATAGTTGGTCTGTTTCTGAACTTATATTCTATTCCATAGGTATATCTGATGCTTTCTGGGTCAGTGTCCTGCTATTTAAATCACCTTGCCTTTATATTATACTTTACTATCTCATAAAGGAAGTCTCCACCATGATGCACCTTCTCTTTGCAAAGATTTTCTTAACTGTCCTCCCCTATTTATTCTTACGCTAGAACTTTAGAATCATTTTGTTGGGTTCTAAAAATAATAATAGAATTGGTATTTTAGTTGGAATTTGGTGAACTTAGAAATTGATTAGAGGAGAATAAATTTTTTTTTGCAGTATTGAGTCTTCACATTCAGAAGCAAGATACATCTTTTTTTCTTACCTCTTTCATATCCCTCTGGAAGAAAATCGTAGTTATTCATTTGTAGGAGAAGAAAAGATGTTATTTCCCTCACTCATTGCTAGGTTCATGGCTGAGGCCCCTATAACAAAAGATAGATTAAAGAGAAAAGATAAAAGCATACAACTGTATTTAACATGTTTTACATGTGACACAGGAGCCTTCCTAAGGAAGCAAAGGCCCAAAGAAGCAGGTAAACTTGTGTATTTTTATGCTTAGGTTTGATGAAAAAGCAGATAGTTGTGGAGATAGTTGATTGGACAAAGGGAGTGTGATCTTATGGTAATAAATTGGGAGGAATTTGCCAAGGCCTGTTTGCTCAGATTCTCCTCTGTGTTCCTGTGTCTTCAGAGATAAGGATGTTCCTTTCCCCTGGGTATACGAAGGGCATCTCTTGATGAGGCTTTTCTGACCTGCTTCAAGAGAAAAGGGTGGGAGAAGCTCAGAGAGTGACCACCTTAGGTTTTGTGAACTGCTCCAGGGCAGAAGGGTGTAAGGAAGGTGAGAGTGGCCTTCCTGCTACTGCTGTTTTCTCAAATGCCAAGGTCAAGGTGCCAGATTTGGGGATAGTGTGTCGTGAAGCCCATCCCATCCAATCAACAACCATTCTTGAGCAGCTCCAGTCATTACAGCCGTTTCCACAGAAATTCTACTTGTTACATTAAGTTCATTACTCAGTGTTTTAGATCTTTATTACTATGGTGAATGAACTTCTTTTGCTATTATAATGGCTCCTCTTCTCCACAGGTATTTGCTAATTAACTATTGCTGGTGTGTAGAAAACTTGGATTTGTGAATATCGCTTTCCTAGCCAGCTGCCTTAGAGAGCATTCTCATTTGTCCTGTGGTTTCTCCCAGGTTTCCTTGGGTTTCCAGGAAGACAGTCATACTGTATGCAAGTAGCAATGCTTCTGCCTCGTCCTTTCTCATATTGTAATCTTGCCTCTTTGCTGATGGATCGAACTGTTGGCATCTTTGGAGACTGGACTGGGCAGAAGTTGTGAGCATCCACATTCTTGTCTACACCCTGAGTTTGATGGAACCATTGCTGTTTGCCTATTACCTGGGATGCTGGCTGTTTGCCACAGACTTAGTCGTGTCCTGGAGGTATCCTCTTTCCCATTTCCTAAGAGGGTTTTGTTTGAAATCAGAAATGAGGACTGAATTTTATTAAGTGCTTTTTCAGCCTCTTCCATATGAATGATTTGTATTTCAGAATTATTTCTGCAGGCAGATGGACCATAAACACCTTGAAGTCAAGAACTGTCCTCAAGACCATCACAACAGCCATTCATTCCCAACTGTATAGAAACCTTATGGAGAAACAACCATCTGAAATTATGAGTCTTCCCTGCAGTAGATACTCAGTCGACATGTATTGGAGCCCAAGGGTGCAGACTCAGTCACTGACATGAATTTTAGGAGGTTGTGAAAGAGAAAAGCACTCTGAAAATTTGGAGGTGGGGTGGCCAGGGAGCTTCACCTCATGTGCACTAGTTAGGAGGCCATAAATGTGAGGAGGCATTTCATTTCATCCCGTTTTCCAGATGAGGTTAGTATCACGTTTGCCTCAATGAGGAACTGAATTACAATGCCATAGACATTTAAATTGTGGGCCATAAAGTGCTTATCAAGGGCTAATTACAGCCTTGTTGAGCTCCTGTATTACCAGCCTCATGATTCTGCCAGCTGCCAGCAGGGGCAGGCTTTCCAGCAAAGCACCTCGCAGGAAAGGTGCCACTGCATTGGCACACATGCTATTTGTTTAGGAAATCAGACTTGTTTTCTAAGTAAATAAATGGTTAGAGTGCCAATGGTTAGAGCTGGCCAGTGGTTGGAAGTGTCCCCAGGATGGTACTAGTTGTTTTGGCTGAAAACAAGTTGTTCTAAAGCAGGTTGAAAGCAGTATGATCAAGGTGAAAATCAGATCCAAAATAATGTTAGGAAAAAGAAAAACCAATACTCCCTACTACTGGATTTCCATGTATTGGTAATTCTGGTGCACTCTTCATTTATACAACAAATATTAACCATCTATTATGGGTTGTAGGCAGTAGGGGATGATGGAGGGTACATCAGTGAACAAAACAAAGGTTCCAAGTAGTGATGGCACTAGGAAAAAGAAAAGGAGAGTCAAGGCATAAGTGATAATGAGTTAGGGGTGAGTGTGATTTCTGTTTGAAACCAGTGTCCAGACAAAGCCTCTCTGAGATGGTGTTGGAGCAGAGATTGGATGGAAGGAGAGAGACAGCCCTCTTCTCTTCTCTCTCTCTCTCTCTCTCTCTCAGTGGAGGCTGTAGGAGGAGCCACTGCAGGCCCTGAGGCCAGTGTGCTTGAGGAGTTCGAGAACAAAAAGAGGTCCCCTAGGAATGGAGCAGAGTGACGGAGCGGGGCGCGGCCAAGTGCTAGAGGGAGGAGGGATGATCCCATAGGGCTTTCTGGCCATAGGACATTTGAGGACTTTGAGCAGGAAAATGACGTGATTTGACTTGTCTAAGGGCCATTTTTCCAAACTGCTTTTAGGCATTTTTGGTTCATTTCTCAACATTTTTTTGGCAGAACAGGCACAATTGGCTGAAAATGAACGAGATCTAAAGAGAGAAAACACAGCCAAAAACCACCATGAAAACCAGAAAAAAAAAATTCTGAAAAATTAGCAAAACCGCTTGAATGCCTATATGGTGTTGTAAACCTGTCTCAGGTTTACTGGTTATTAACATGTGAAAAGCCAATGACTAGGATGCTTCATTTTTGACCTGATTGCTGTCTGGATCATGCCTTCAGCTGTCTGGGGGCTGGCCAGTGTGCAGTTTGCCAGACACCTCCCTTTGGTCAAGAGCCTGGGTCTGGAGGCATACAAGTAACCCAGACCTATCTTCTTGAGCTGAAAATAACTGCTGCAGATGGTAGGACTTGGCCAATGGTAGTGCAGATGGGCTCCAAATAGTGCAGCAGTCTTCTTGGCTATGTGAAAAGATTATTTTGTCTTTGGTGCTATCACTGTTATTTTATGGGCCTGTAAGGCAGGGGAGGTTGGGGCTGAGGGCATAGCTTGAGTGGATGGTCATCTGAGGTCCGAGGTCCCAATCTGGAATTCTTTCACTTGCATCACAAGAGACTTCTGTGCTCCCAGGGCACCTTGCCCATCTCTGTATCAAAGCATCCATCCTATAATAGGGTAAAGATCTGCTTCTGTGTTTGTCCAGCTAAATTGGGACTTCTTTTAGTCACTATGTTTGGGTTACAGGTAAGCTGCTGTGACAAAGAGGCTTAAAAATATAGTGGCTTCAATAAGTTAAACATTTATTTCTCCCTCCGTCAACAGTATAGGTGGTCCAGGCATCTCTGCTCCACAAGGTCATTCAGGGATCTAAGTTCCTTAACTCTTGCTGTCCCATCATGCTATAGGATTTATCCTCATCGATGTAGTTGCAATAGGATCACTGCCACGTTTGTGTTTTAACCCATCAGAAGGGGAAAAGAGGAAAGAGAAATTGCAGAAATGCAGAGCGAGCAACTTGTCCTAAAGTTGAAAATGGCATAGAAGTTGTACATGCCACTTATTTTCAATCTCATTTCAGAAAGTGGTCACATAGTCATACCTAGCTGCAAAGAAAGCTGGTTATATTTAATCTCTAGCTAATGGTGTGGCATATTAATTTTCTATTGCTGCTGTAAAAATTTAACACAAACTTATGCCTTAAAACAACACAAATTTATTGTCTTATGGTTCTGGAGGTTGGGAGTCCAAAATGAGTCTTGCTAAGTTCAAAAGTTTGGTAGGGCTGATTTCCTGGAGGCTCTGAGGGGAGAATGCATTTCCTTGCCTTTTTTCAACTTCTTGAGGTCACCTGCATTCCTTGGCACATGGCCCCTTCCTTACGTCACTCAAACTTCTTGATTCTGTTGTCACATCTCCTGCTATTCACTCTGATTTACAGCTTCCCTCTTATAAAGAACTTTTGTGATGACATCAAACCTATCTGGGTCTAGGATAATCTCCCCATCTCAGAATTCTTAGTCACATATGCAGAGTCCCTTTTGCCATGCAAGGTAATGTATCCATAGGTTTCTGAGATTAGAACATGGATATATTTGGTGGCAGGGCCTTCATTCCATCTATCACAGGTGAGAAGTGTTTTATTACTAAAAGAAGGAAAGGGAGAAAGGATATCAGAGGAGTGGCTTCTTAATGCCTGCCCCAGAGCAGATGCTCAGTAAATGTTGCATACAGGAGCATTTGTGGGGTATCGCCTGTCTTCCTCCGTACCACCCTGAACTTCATTGGTTCAACCATTATCTCTTTATACAAAACAAAAAGTGACAGATATCCAATGCTGATCCTTAAGTGTAGAGACTCTCAATCTGGGGCAAGAGAAATGGAGAGGGAGCCCCTGGGGAAGATTAGCTGTCCACACTTGTTACTGTTAATTCCACATCCTTCCTGGGTTCCACTCACCCACTCCCACCTTCAGAATAGACGCAGAGCCCTACACAGCGAAAATGGAGCCCATTATCTGAGACCGCAAGTATGGATTTTCTCCTAGTTTTCCAGAACTGTCCTCATCCTGGTCGCACAAGCTGAGGGCTTTGGCGTCATCTCTAACCACCCCTTTTCCGTGGCCCTCCCCCATGTCCACCAAGTCCCTCCACATTTCCAGATTTCATGGTGCTCACTCTTAGCCTTTCTTCATAGCCTCGCTGCTCACAGAACTGGCTCAGGCCTTGTCACTATGGTTAATGCACCTGCCCCAGCTGTTTGCCTGGCCTTCCTTCCTCTGGTCCCTCCTCCTTCAAGCCTCTTCTGTCCATGGTGGCTTGGGCTTTGGTCACTGACCAAAACACTATGACCATCCTGCTGCACTTGCTGGAAAGTCGCCACCTGGTTCCCAGTTTGTAGCAGGTGAAAACGTATCTGTGTTCGCTCTCCATGTATCTGACCTGGTATGGGGACTGGAAAAGGGGTTTCCCTCTGAGTCAGAGCCCCTAGGTTCCATCCTCTGCACAGACCCTCTAAGAGGCCTGGGAAAGACACATCCTTCCTGTGAACCTCAGTTTCCAGCTTTGCGAGAGGGGTGAGGCTGGCCAGCTGAACTTTTACTTTAAGATTTGGGGATTCCTTCCAAACTAGTCCTTGGGACTCCTGTCACTGAAGCCTAGGGAGGCAGAAAGAGAAGAAGGTGCAGAGAGAAAGGAAGCTTCCACACTGTCCCCTCCACAGTGCCCCTGTGGATGGTTCACGTGCACAGCCTCTTCCCTGGCCTTGAATCCTCCAGTCTCAGGGTCTCCTGTATCCTCCATGAGCCCTGTTCACAGCAGGAGTGCTGACGTCTCTTCGGCTCTGAGACCCAGCTAAGGGCTGGCAGTTCAGCGCCTCCATGCTGGGCCGCCACCTTGTTGACTCTCCTGCATGGGCATCTCATCTCTTCCATCCGTCACACCTGAGTCCTGTCCTGTAGGCCTGTGAGATGCCAGGTGCTGCCCCACCCTCCGCTAGACTGGACTCCTGCCCAGGGGATTTTAGGATCCTACGGCACCCCCAGATGTTCACGTGGCGTTCCTGGCTTTCGTGATTGGGTGAAATCTGTTCCTTCAGAGGAATGTTGATGACATCACTGTGATTTCTGGGCTGTGTGGATGGATTTGGCGAAGTCACTTGTAAGAACAAACGATTTAACTGAATCTGGACATGGGAATCCTGTGGAAGCTTGGCTTTCCATGCCACTTAGCAATTCCATCTTTGGCTCCTTTCATGTTCCAGGCACCATCCTGGGCACTGGAGTGGAGAACTGCCAAGGGAAGTTTATAAACCGCCCCTGTTCCCTCCCTAGATGACGACGGAGACAGAAATGACCAAACAGTCTGAACTGTGCCAGGCTGGAGGAGGGAGTCTCAAACTGTTAAGCAAAGTTTATAAACCGTTGCTCCTTCCCTAGAGGATTGATGTGGGGTGTGTGGACAGGATTTGCAGTGACTGATGGGCCTCAAACAAGGCTTTGCCCTTTAAAAAAACCATTATCATTTATCTCCTCCTCAACAGGGCTCCTCGCGACCTTCAGAGGCAGCAGCTGAAGTGTCAGCAGTGAGCGTGGGGCAGATAACGGCTTGTGTGTCGAGCAGTGCTTTATAGGAAAACCAAAGCGATAGTGGCAATTACACGAGGTTTTCCATGTTCCACGATGCCCCATTTATTCAGCATCTTCAGGGCATGTACTGTCCTCAGGCGCTGATTTTCAGGGACCTCAGGTTTCCACATTTAAACATCAAGAGTGTTTTCTTTTAGAATATTGGCCATTCCGTATATCTTTGTAAAATCTTTTTATTCCCTGTTTTTTTTTCAACTTAAAAAATGTTTTCTCATACATATTCATCGAAGAAGAAAAACCAAGAAAATACTTATAAAGTAATAGTTTTCTTCCTTCGACTCCTCTCAGATCTAAGCCCTGTTGACGTTCCACCTTCTAAGATGCGGTCATTCTAACCCAGTCTTTCACTGATGACTCAAGATCTTCATCTCAGTCCTCATCAGTTGTCCTCTGCACCAAGTGGCATCTTCCCTCCACACACTATGATTCTTGGTGTAAAAAGCGCTGCACGGGGCGGTGATCCATTTTGTTATTTTATTCTCTTGGTGCCAGCTGGTAGTTTCTGCAGCTGTACATAAACCTTCCTTACATTGCTTTTCCCTCTCTCTATATGCATCAGGTCTTCTTGATTCTAAGATGCCTGTCTTCCCTGGACAGTTTAATGTTTCTGCAACCAGGGTGTATCTTGCCAGAGGACAAAGGAATACGTTCTTATGGACATTGTCACTGTCTCTGTGTACAGGGAGTTTCATCTATTTCCCTTCTCAGTTGCTATGGTCACCTGTTTCGTTGGAGAACTTACAGTCACTTGAATTTTAACTTACATTTGGATTCCTAAATGATTGCTTATTATGTGTTTTAAAAGATGACACTAAATGAAGTAATAAAATTATTGTGAATGTAGAAGATTGCCTGTCATGTGCCAGGCAAGATGATTAAAGGCAGTTGAAATTGCCAAATCTCCCAGAATAGATCATAAGGTTTTCAGAGTTAAGGGAGGTAGATGGGACCAACTTTTGTGTCAGGAAGGAATATCAAGTGCCCCAAATTATTAAAAGCTTTGGACTGACTTTCGAGATAAACTGTCTAGTTCCCATCAACAGATAATTTAATTAAAGAGAAAGGAACCAGGAAATAACCAAATAGGAAATTCGGATGAAAGGCCCTTATCTTCATTATCCTTGGGTTTGCCTGAGGATTATTCTGTTCATTTGAAAGATGCTGAGGGGTTCAAGGTCATGCCATTTGGGTCACAAACAGCAGGTTGTCAGCAGAATACTGTGCCCATCTGGCCAAGACAGGCATTGACTCAGAAGAACCCTGAGAATCTGAATTGGAAGAAGGCTGAGATTCAAGCTTTGAGTATAGTATTGAAGAAGAACGTGGTTTCAGTAAGCCTATGCTTTTTGCTGGTCAGTAAAGAATATTTCTGTGTTCTCGCTTAAAAAGGAAGTTCTGACACATGCTAAAACGTGGATGAATCTTGAGGATGTCATTCTAATTGAAATGAGCCAGTTACAAAAAGACAAATACTGTATGGCTTCACTTATATGAGATATCCTGAGCAGTCACATTCACAGAGACGGGAAGTGGAATGCTGGTCGCCGGGGCTGGGATTGAGGAGAAATAGGGCGTTGCTTTTTAATGGGTATAAAGTTTCATTTTTGTAAAGACAAAAAAAATTCTGGAAATTGGTTGCACAACATTGCAAACATGCATAACACTACTGAACTGTGCATTTTAAAAAGGTTAAGATGGTAAATTTTATGTTACATATATTTTCATCACAGTTAAAAAATATATTTCTGGGTTCTCTTAGTGAGAGTACTACCATCCACCCAGTTTTATGAACAGAAAATGTTTGACACCTCCCTCATGCCCCATCCAGTGACCAGACCTTCTAGATTTTATCTGCTAGTTTTTCAGCTCTCTGCATTTTACCATCTCTTCCATCACAGTCCAAGCTACCATCATCTTCTTGAGACAACAATGATGGCCTCTTAACCACAATCTCATGGACTTCTTGCTGTCCTCAAATCCTTTCTCCAGAGTGAACTGGTCAAAAGTCTGATTGTATTGGGCCCGCATTTAAAAGCTTTCCCTGATTAGGGAAATGCAGATCAAAACCACAATGACATATCACTTCACACCCACTACGATGGCTAAAATCAAAAGTCAGATAGTAACAAATACTGGTGAGGATGTAGAGAGACTGGAATCCTGTTCATTGCTGGTGGAAAAACAAATGGTCTTTGGAAAACAGTCTGGCAGTTGTTTAAATGATTAAATATAAAGTCACCATATGACCCAGCAGTTCCACTCCTAGTTACGTACCCAAGAGAAATGAAAACGTGTCTACCTAAACACTTGTACATTCATGTTCGTAGCAGCATTATTTAGAATAGCCATTAAAGTGGAAAGAACCTAAATGTCCATCAGCTGATGAATGGATGAACAAAATGTGGTAGATCTATAAAATAGAACACTGCTTGCCCATAAAAAGGAATGATGCATGCTACAACATGGATGGACCTTGAAAACATCATAAGTGAAAGAAGAAGCCAGTCACAAAAGATCCTATGTGATTCCATTCACATGAAACGTCCAGAATAGGCAAATTCATAGATAGAAAGTAGATTAGTAGTTGCTTAGAGCTTGGCAGAGATCGGGAAGTAGAGGATGGTTGCTAAAGGTATGGGATTATTTTCCTGTTTTTCCTTTTAATGGAAGAAAGATGATGTCTGTTTATTGGTTTCTTTTAAAAAATAAGTCCAGGTGAATTTAGTTCGCATTTTCCATTTTTTAAATCATGTTAAAATACATATAACCTAAAACTTACCTTCTTAGCCATTTTAATGTACAGTTCAGTGGTATTAAATACATTCAGAATGTCGTAGTCATCACCACCACCCATCTCTATAACTCTTTCCAGCTTGTAAAACTGAAACTCTGTACCCATTAAACCATAACTCACCATTCTCCCCACCCACTAGCCTTGGCAACCACCATTCTACCTTCTGTCTCTACAATATCAACTACTCCAGGTACCTCATATGAGTGGAATCATACACTGTTTGTCTTTTTGTGACCGGCTTCTTTCACTTAATATAATGTCCTCAAGTTTCATCCATGTTGTAGCATATGTCAGAATTTCTTTCCTTTTTAAGCTGAATAATATTCTCTTGTACGTACACACCCCATTTTGCTATTCACTCATCTGTTGACAGACATGTGGGCTGCTTCCACATTTTAGCTATTCTGAATAATGCTGCTATGAACATGAACACACACATTTCTATTTGGGATCCTGCTTTCCATTCTTGTGGGTATATATGCAGAAGCAGAATTGCTGAATCATATAATTTTTAGGGGGAGAGCCACTATATTGTTTTTGATAGCATCTGTATCATTTTACATTCCCACAAATACTGGCCAAAGGTTCCAATTTCTCCACGTCCTCATCAACACTTGTTATTTTCTGGATTTTTTGGTAGTAGCCATTGTAATGGATGTTACAGAGTATTTGGATTTTGTTGTTGTTGTTGAGACAGAGTCTTGCTCTGTCGCCCAGACTGGAGTGTAGTGGCACAATCTTGGCTCACTGCAACCTCTGCTTCCTGGGTTCAGCCATTCTCCTGCCTCAGCCTTCCAAGTAGCTGGGACTACAGGTGTGCACCACCATGCTTGGCTAACTTTTTGTATTTTAGTAGAGATGGGGTTTCACTGTGTTAGCCAGGATGGTCTTGATCTTCTGACCTCGTGATCTGCCTGCCTCAGCCTCCCAAAGTGCTGGGATTACAGGCGTGAGCCACTGCGCCAGGCCTGGGTTTTTTTTTTTGAGGCGATGAAATGTTCTAAAATTGACTATGGTGATGGTTGTGCATATGCGTGAATATACTAAAAAGCATTGAATTGTACACTTTGAAGGGGTAAATTGTATATATGAGTTATATCTCAGTCAGTCTGTTTATTTTTTAAAAGCTTTCCATGGCTGCCTACTGTTCTTAGCAGAAAGCCCACAGCTCTCCGGCTGGCCCTTGCGGTCTTGCCTGCCTGGCCCTCATGCTTCCCTCGTCCCACCTCAGCTGGAGACTGCACACGTGGCTTGCTGGCATTCTGCCCTTTGCCTGGCTGCATCCTCCTACGCTCACCCTTGTCACTTGCTTTGCTCTCCTAGTTGAGTTCTCTTGGTTCTACCTTGTTAAGATTCCAGCTCAAACATTACCTCCTCAAGGCAGCCTTTCCTGACTCCTTGGACTAGATTCCTCACGATGTGCGCTTCTGGTTTCCTGCATGTATGTACCCCATTGACTGTGCCAGCCGCCAGCCCCTGCCCCCAGTCTGTTCTGTGTCCTCAATCCCAGCAATAGTTCTCTACATGTATTTGTGGAATGATGAATCAATAACATCCTTGGTCTTAAGACTTATGGTATTAATGTTCTGCTTTGAAACAACATAAAGCAAAACAAAACAGCTAATAGGATGACTTATAAAGCTATGTTAATTAAAACAGTGTGCTCTGAAACCGAAAAGAGATAGCCAGTCAGTGGAACAGAATAGAAACTCTAAAAGCATGCCTGAATAAATACAATAATTTAATATATAATAAACTAGAATATGAAATGATTGAGAAAAACTGAATTTTTCAACCAAAGATATTGAAGATGACCAGTTACATTTAAAAAGTTTAAGTGTTAAAACAACCCAAGTAAAATGGGCAAAGGACTTGAATAGACATTTCTCCAAAGAAGATGAACAAATGGCCATTTGCATATGCAAAGATGGTCAAGGTCACCAACCTCTAGAGAAATGTAGGTAAATCTACCACTTTACACCCGTTAGGATGGCTTTTATTAACAACAAGAACAACAACAACACAACAGCACAGAAGCAAACAGAATGACAAGTATTGGCGAGGACGTGAAAAAAATGGACATTTCTGCATTATGGGTGGTAAAATGGTACAGCCACTGTGGAAAACAATATGGCAGTTCCTCACAAAATTAAACGTAGAATTACCGTATAATCCAGTAATTCCACTTCTGGAAGGACACTCAAAATAATTAAAAGCAGGGGCTCAAACAGATATCTGTACACTAATGTTCACAGCAGCATTGTTCATAATAGCTGAAAGGGGCATCAGCCCAAGTATCTACCCTGAAAGAGAAAGGAAATTCGGACGTAGGCTACGATCTGAATGAGGCTTGAGGACATACTGCTAAGTGTAATATGGAAGACAGAAAAAGACAAATATTGTATAATTCCGATTATATGCAGTTCCTGAAGAAGATAAATTCTTAGAAAATAGAATGGTGGTTGTTAGGAGCTGCAGAGAGGGAGGGAAATGGGGACTCAGTGTTTAATGGGTATAGAGCCTTAGTCGGGGGTGATGAAAAACTTGTGAAGACGGATGGTGGTGGTGGTTGTACCACAGTGTAAATGTACTTAATGCTGCTCAACTGTACATTTAAAAAATGGCTGAAACAGTCACTTTAATGTCATGTGTATTTTACCGCAATAAAAAAGGAATTTAAAACGTTAAAATGTTAGCTTTCTGCTCCCTGACCACCTCTTTTTACAGCAAAATCATTTCCAGCTTTAATATTTCAATGTGAAAAAAAACTGAAAGAGTAGAAGTGGCTACTGATGTAACCATAGGATCCTGAAGGGCTTGCTGAGCATGGTACCGAGGGCAGCAACCACAAAAACGAAGACTGGCGCATTTGGACACAAAATGTAAAAATGTCAGAAAATCGAAGCCTCTGTCACGTTATGTTGTGATCCCGGGAGAAAGGCTCTGAGATGGAGAAGTGCCTGCAAAAGGTTTACTGGGGAGTGCATGGGAAAGTCGAGGACAGTAGGAGGGGCAGAGGCAGAGAGGGACTTGCACTGTGGTTTCAAATGACGCTGTTGCTGACCCCAGGGAGAGAGCCGTGGAGCTGAAACGGCCCTTCAGCGCAGTCCCAAGTGGAGGCAGTGGGACTGGGCCTTGGTTTTCCTGCATCAGCCAGTCAGTGGCCCGGGCTGCCCCCTGGGATGAGGAGCTCCCTGACACTGAGGGCAGGTTCCAGTAAAGGACTCAGTGGTGCACTGTGAGCGGCCGATGTCCCTCCAGCTGCGGGGACAGGCGTATCAGCCCAGCAAAAGGGATCGAGGTGGAGCCCCACAGTATCCGCTATAGCTATAAACAATAACCAAGGCAGATCTTTACAACACGGCTCAGATTTCTCGGGAAACTGGCTCCAAACAGATGTGCATGCAGGAGCTTTATGTTGCAGGGCTATTCTCTGGAACAGTACCCGTAAGGGAGAGAGGGAAGCAGGATTGGGCACAGAGAGGTTGAGCTGCCACACAGCACGCGGTTGCAGCAGAGACCTCAGCGGATGCCACAGGGAGCCCTAAAGCTGGGAGAGCCCTTCAGATTTGTCTTGAATCAAGGCGGGGGGTTGGGTCTTTCTACCCCTATGCCAAACAGTTGCTGGATGTGGGCTGCCCCTGGGGAGGGGACATAAATGTGGGTAAAGCAGCTTGCTTGGCTGAGGGTGGCTTCTGATCAGCAGCCAGCACTCCCTGCAGCTGAGGGAGCCCGTGCCTGGCTCCTGAATGGGGAGGGAGGACCTGGGCACTGGATGGCAGTCCCACCCCACCCTGTGCTTCTGCCGCTGGCACCCACTTTCTCTGTTTAGTAAGTTTACCCCTCTGGCATGTCTTCTCCAGAATTCTGTGGTTTGTTTTCCTAGGAAGCTTACAAGAGGAAGTTAGAGGGACAAACCACAGCCCCCACAGCTACAGTGGGCCTTGGGAAACAGCTGAGACCATCATCGCTCTCCTTTGCTCTCTGTTCTCCTCAGCATCTCTGCTGCTCTAAGTGGCTTACTGGGTGGGCTGAGCCAGACCCTCATTCCTGAGGGCCCTGAGCCCCTGGTCCTGGGTTCTTATGAGACCAGGACTGCTGCACTATTTCCTTGTCAAAATTGGGCGAAGGACCACGGAGCACTATCCCAGTGCATCAACCAGGCACCAAACACACTCTTCCAGGCTCCCATCACCTAAGAGCAGCTCTGACCCTCCTGATGACCAAGACCAGTTACCGCTGCCATGGCGGTGGCTCCTCTTCTGGTCTGCTGGGTTCCTGGCACTAGGGGCCTGAAGTAACCAGGTGGTCTCTGCAGCCGAAAAATTAATGGGACTCTTACTATTGCCTTACCTGGAAAGCATTCCTCCTCTGGAGCTCAGGCCCTCTAGATACTGTAGCTACTAGCCATGAATAGCTACTTAAATTTGAATAAAATAAGCCAGACACAGTGGCTCATGCCTGTAAACTCAGCTACTTGGGAGGCTGAGGCCAGAGGATCGCTTGAGGTCAGGAGTTCAAGACCAGTCTGGTCAACATAGCAAGAGCCCATCTATGAAAAAACAAACAAATAAAAATTCAGTTCTCCATTCATATTAGCCACAATTTCAAGTGCTCAGTACCCACAGGAGGTTTATGCATTGGACAAGCATAAAATAGTTGGCATAAAATAGTTCCATGATCACAGTAAGTTGTTTTGGGACAATATGTCTCTAGACCTTCTGTAACCTAAAGCTGCAAAGATGAGAAGCATGAATTCTCCAAGTGGGTCACTGGGAGTGATGTTGAGTAGAGCCATTCCGACCTCCAGCCCCTGGCTCCCAGACCCATGCATTCTACCTGTTGGGCCACAGCACCACGTAATGATCATTCATTTTGATTGTTCCTTTGGGTTTGTTAGGTTCCTGCCTGGAACATGGTACCTTGTCCTGCAGGGGATCATCTCCAGGCTGGTCCCCTCGCCTGAGCCTTCAGAAGGCTGTTCCATTTCTCCATTGGGCTGGTAGCTTCTGAGTGATTGGGTCTGTGAGAGGCCCCATAGTCATGTGGCCACTGCTACCCTTCCTTTGCTGTCATACAGGTTCCTTGGTTTGAGGTGATGTTATATAGGATCTGCATCAGTGGATCAAACCCTCTGTAAACCCCAGAAGGATAGTGGTGCTGGCTAAGGCTTTGTGGGCAGGACAGGTAAACCATACCAGAATAGGTATAGATTACAGTCAAGATAAATCACTTTCTTTCTGGGATTGAAGATGTTCAAATGTAATCGACTTGTCTCTAAGTGGCTGGTTGCATCCCTTGAGGGTTGGTGTCCTGTGGGAACTCAGCTCTGGTCTTTGTTGCTGGCAGGTTGGACGTTCAGCAATGTGAGAAGTTAGACCCACTCTGGTGAGTGGGAGTCCACACTTCATCTCCTCCAGGGCTCAGAAGCACATTAAGTGCTGCCTTTGGAGCAGCATCTAGTTCTCTGCTGCAGATGGCATGGCCTTGCTCCAGAACCCTAGGGTCTGTGTTATGATTGTCCTATTCAGGCTTGACACAAACTCCACATGGTGTTTTTTTCCCACCAGATTCCTCTAGTACTATAGGGTCTACTGGGTCATATGGCTGAATTGTTAGGACGGCTTGTGCTGCAGCCTGGACCTGCTGTAGAGACCTTTTTTGCCCTGGGATCTACACAAAGCTGGCAGCATTCTGTGTCAATCAGTAAATGGGTCAGAACGTTATTCTCAAATATGGAATATGCTGCTTTGGGAACCCGAAGAGGCCTTCTTAGTGTTGGGAAGTGCAAGATGCAATATTCGTTCTCTTTTCTTTTCTTTTCCTTTCTCTCTCTTTCTTTCTTTTTCTTTTCTTTTCTTTCCACTCTGTCAACCAGACCGAAGTGCAGTGGAGCGATCATGGTTCACTGCAGCCTGGACTTCCTAGTCTCAAGCTACCCTCCCATCTCAGCCTCCTGAGTAGCTAGGACCACAGGTGCATGCCACAACACTGGGCTAATTTTTAAAAATTGTATATAGAAATGGGGTCTCACTCTGTTGCCTAGTCTGGTCTTGAACTCCCAGGCTCACGTGGTCCTCCCACCTCAGCCTCCTGAGTAACTGGGACTATAGGCACACACCACTATGCCTGGCTTATTTTTAAAAATTTTATTTTGTAGAGATGGGGGTCTCACTGTATTGCCCAGTCTGGCCTCAAACTCCTGGGCTCAAGCAATCCTCACACCTCAGCCTCCCAAAGTGCTGGTACTACAAGTTTGAGCCACTGCACCTGGCCCAATAATTAGTTCTTTACTTTGGAAAGAATATCTCAGACTGCTGGATTCCTGAATACTTCCCTGATGTGGTAGGCCTCTGAACCTTTGGAGGGTTTGTCTAGTTCCTCTGGGTACATGTATCTGACCTGGTGTCCAGCATACTTGCCCCTCTTGCTCAGGTGGCCCAATTAACAAGATTGGTCTTTTGAGATAAAAGACCAACATGGTGTCCTGCACAATGTCCAGACAGTCCGAGGCCCTTCCGACTGTAACCGAGTGTGGGATGATTAACATGGCCCTGGGCAAAAACCATAAATGTATCTTTTTCCCATTTGTTCTATATGAATGCAAACAGCTTCTGATTTTTCTTCCTCATGGGATGAAACATAATGGATTTGCCAACTTGGTGGCCACGTATCGTATACCGGAGGCTGTGTGAATCTGGTCTAGCAAAGCTAACGCTGTGGCATAGCAGTGTAATTGAAGTGCTACTTGGTTGACTTTGTGGAAGTCCACTGTCATCCACCAGGCTCCATCTGGTTTTTGAAGAGGCCAGACTGGTGAATTAAATGGGAATACAACGGGGATCACTAGCTGTTTATTCTTAGGTCTTTCTGCCATTCTCTTCGCACCTCCAGCAGGACACCATACTGTTTTTGACATAATATCTTGGCTAGGAAAGGGGAAGAAACAGTTTCGGAAGCTTCTGCTTGGACTTGCTCAACTCTGATGGCTCTTACTCCATAGGCCAGAGAACCAGTGTGGGGGTCCTGCCAACACCCACACATGGCCTTTCCAATCACACCTTTGACAAGAAGGACATGCCACTGGGTGGGTCTTGGACCTAGTAGGCTCATTATGATCTGGACCTGGGCAGGGATGCCTTTTCTTGAGCTATCCCCTCTATAATTCTAACAAGGTGGCCACATTTGTGTCCCTGGGTAGCAATATCCACTCAGACCCCATATTTAACAATCCTCAAAATGTCTGGGTATTTCTCTTTCCCCAGTTTATGGTTACTTGTATAAATTCTGTAGGTCCCTCTGGAGAAAGACAGAGGGAGTCATTATTATATATATTTGTTGTGATGTGATAGGGTCTTTTCTCATGGGAACCTACACTTTCCTTCAGATGGAGGGCTTCAGGTCTGCAAAATGTCTCAGGTCCATAAACTGGGCAAGGGATCATTTTTTTTTTTTTTTTTTAAGTGGGGCAGCTGCCTTCAACCCCCTGATTATCCATTTTTGATTTTTCAGTTTTTGGCTGGATAAATGAAGGAATACTCTTGGTGGCTGTCCACCTACCTTTCCCCAAGGAACACTGTTCTGTTAACCATCTTCCTAGATCTCTGTGGACCCTGACCGCCATTCTGATCTTGCTGCTAATTATGACAGTTGCACCCACCTTTCTTTTGACAGTTAAGTGTTACTGTCTGGCCTCTTAGTATTTGGGATTCTATTATGCCCATTGCAATAAGGGAGACCAGTTCTGTAACAGCGTTTTCTGCCATCATCCCCAGTCTGCAGAGGAGAGCCAGCACTGAATATCTCCATGACACTGTGCCTTTCCTTTAGTCCCCTCCGCACCACCCCACCCCACCCCTGCCTGACCCTCTGCACAGTCTCCTGGCCTTGGTTACATTTCCTCTCTACTGAGTTTACTTCTGTGAGCTTTGCGATCTCTTCCTCCACTGCCTTGATGACAGTTCTGGCATTTCTGCTTCACTTCGTGTAGGCCAGGCTTGGAAGAGCCATTGTGTAAACTCCATCTCTCAGGATACTCACCACGGCATTATATTCTGTATCATGAGAGGGCCCTCTCACAGGGCTCAACCCGTCCTTAATCAACCTGATGCTCCATCTCGCCATGATCCACCACTCTCACAGTCGAGTCCCACATAGCACCTCTTGGCTCCTGTGGGACATGCTGTCTGGGTCTCACAGCTGTGGTGTGTGTTACCTTGTCTGGGCTTCCTTGTCTGGCCGTGTTGTGATTTGACTCTAGTTTTTGGTCTGGTAGTCAGGAAGAGATAGGGGGATACATCCTGGGGTGAGCATGTGTAATAGCATCTTTGCATTGTCTCTAAGCAAGGCAATAGCCCTAGCCTGTGTTGGAGGAGTGGGTCAGTCCTGCAGGCCCAGGGGGTTGAGGATAATCTGGAGAGCCAGGTTTTCAAGTACATAAACCTGGTGTCTCCATTCCAAGTCTCATGGTCCGGTTCCCCAATTACAGCCCTGATTTCAGCATAGCCGATTTGTCAAGGTTGGAAATTTACCCTTTTCTGGAGCCCTGCTCCCCTTTTGAATAATTCCTAGGGTCCTCAGCTTTTTCTGCCCTTCATCTACATGAGACATGAGTTTCTTTATATGTGACTAAGAAGTGTTTTCAATTTTCACACTCTTCTGAAATTGGTGATTAATCATACTCAGCCTCTCTTCGTTTTCCCCCAGCAAGTTGATTGTGCCCAGCAACAGCCATCAGATTCTAAGTTTCTTATGATCATTGCTTCACTCAGACCTCTCAAATGCCTGTGAGAGTGCCCTATCCATCTTCCATTCCAGCTGGCCATAGTGCAAGTTTGAACAATTTCACTGCTTCAGCATGCCACGGGCTGTGAGTGCCCCACCTGCCACCAATGGTGGGGTTCTCACTACCAGCTCCAAAATCTCATATTCGATTTTGCTCTGAAAACTATTTCTGAAGCCAGTTCCTTAGGGTGGATTCCCTGGGAAACTGAGACTCGGAGATTTGTGTGTCGGAACTCTTCTTTGGCAAGTGCTGTTGGTAGTAACACCTATAAGAGAGTAAGGGAAGCAGGACTGGAAGCAGAAGAGTTGAACTGAAGCGGGAGAAGTTGAACTGACATTTGGTTGCAATAGGAGCCTCGACCAGTTCTCCAGGGAGCCCCGGGGCTGCCTGAATCAAGGCAAGGGGTCAGGCCTTTATATTCCCACACTGGATGTGGGCTGCCTTGAGGGACCGGGCCTAACCTAGACCAGAACAGCTCCCTTCAGGCCACAGCAGTTTCTGGAGAGACTCATTTGTGAGCCACCTAGCAGCTGGGGAAATGAGTACTGTGGTCCAAAATGGACGATTTGGGCAGTGGCCCACAGCATCCACTAAAATAGTCAACACGGGCCAGGTGTGATGGCTCATACCAGCACTTTGGGAGGACGAGGCAGGTGGATCACCTGAGGTCAAGAGTTCAAGACCAGCCTGGCCAACATGGTGAAATCTGTCTCTACTAAAAATACAAAAATTAGCTGGGTGTGGCGGTGCACGCCTGTAATCCCAGCTACTTGGGAGGCTGAGCCAGGAGAATCGCTTGAATCTGGGAAGAGGAGGTTGCAGTGAGCCAAGATTGTGCCACTGCACTCCAACCTGGGTGAAAGAGTGAGACTCCATCTTGGAAAAAGAAAAAAGTCAACACATTTCAATATACAAAAGGAAAAATAAGAAAGAGATGAACACTCCAAGGAACCAGGTGCTAAGAGCCCACAATGTAAGCTCAGTAATGCCTTGCCCCAAGATGTCCACATCCTCATTCCTGACCCTGTGAATGTTACCTTCCACGGTGAAAGGGAGTTTGAAGATGTAATAAATTAAGAATCTTGAGGTCAGGTGCAGTGGCTCACTTTTGTAATCCTAGCACTCTGGGAGGTGGAGGTGGGTGGATCACCTGAGGTCAGGAGTTCGAGACCACCCTTGCCAATATGGTGAAACCCCTTCTTTACTAAAAATACAAAAAAATAAGCCGGGTGTGGTGGCGTGTGCCTGTAGTCCCAGCTACTTGGGAGGCTGAGGCAGGAGAATTGCTTGAACCTGGGAGGTGGAGGTTGCAGTGAGCAGAGACCGTGCTATTGTACTCCAGCCTGGGTGACAGAGCAAGACTCCATCTCAAACCAAAAAAGCATCTTGAGGTGGGGATATTACCTTGGATCATCCAGATAGGCTCCAGGTAATCACAAGGGTTCTTATAAGAAGGAGTCCGGAGGTCAGGGTAAGTAGTAGGAGACATGGGCATGGAACCAGGAAGTTTGAGTGATGAAAGAAAGGGGCCATGAGCCAAAAAAATACAGGTGGCCTCTAGAAGCTGAAAAAGGCAATGGGCTTCCAGAAGGAACCAGCCTTGCCACAACCTTGACTTTAGCCCTGCAAGACTCATTTTGGATTTCTGATTTTCTGAACTATAGAATAGTACATTTGTGTTGTTTCAGGCTGGTAACTTTGTGGCGTTTTGTTACGATAGCAATAGGAAACTAACTCAGACTCCATGGGAAACTCACCAAAGAATAAATACGATTGACTAATAAATGCACTTAAAAATATGTTACTTAGTTACAAATATGTGTGCTAGCTATCAATCAAGTTAAAATTAATGTAGTAAGATACCCTTTTACTCTCAGGTTGGCAAAAACAAAAATGGTAATTCCCATTATTGATGAAGATTAAGGAAATATATATTCTCTTACTGGTGGAAGTGTGTAAATTGATATAACTTTTCTGGAGGGTGATCTGAGAATATTTATCAAACAACTTTAAAAATGTATCTTCTTTGATCTAGAAAATTCGTTTCTAGGACTTATCCTAAGGTAATGGTGGAAGTATTATCTATAATAGTGAAAAGTGGAATCATCTTAAATGTTCGAGGAGAAAGAATTGGTTGAATAAATATTGATATAGCTGCGCAATATTTATACAGTGTTTTCTGTATCCAATTTTAACATAGAAAAAATATGAGGGAATTATTATTAGATGAAAAAGTGCAATATTTATACAGTGGTTTCTGTATCCAATTTTGACATAGAAAAAATATGAGGGAATTATTGGTAGATTTAAAACTTAGTGTGTATAATATAATCCAAATTTCATTTAAAATATGCATGTAAAATGTCTTAGAGGATATGTGCCATAATTTTAATAGTGGTTATTTCTGTCAAGTAACAGTTTAATGTAGTTTCTAATCCATATCACAGGTCAGCAAACAAATTTTTTTTTTTTTTAAGCCTGCAAGCTAAAAATGGCTCTTATGTTTTTAAAACGGTTGTTTAGGCTGGCTGTAGTGGCTCATGCCTTTAATCCCAGCGCTTTGAGAGGCTGAGGAGGGTGGATCACTTGAGGTCAGGAGTTTGAGACCAGCGTGGCCAACATGGTGAAACTCCATCTCTACTAACAATACAAAAGTTAGTCAGTGTGTTGGTGGGTGCCTGTAATCCCAGCTTCTTGGGAGGCTGAGGCAGGAGAATTGCTTGAACCTGGGAGGCAGAGATTGCAGTAGTTAAGATTGTGCCACTGCATTCCAGCCTGGGCAATAGAGCGAGACTCAGTCTGAAAAAAAAAAAAAAAAAGTGTTGTTTAAAAAAGAAAAAAGAAGAAGAAGGACGATGGGACAGTAACTATGTGGTCTTCAAAGACTAAAATATTTACTATCTGGGCCTTCATAGAAAACATTTGCTGACCCCTGATTTGTATCTTCTGATTTTCTGCAGTGAATAAAACAATGTTAAAAATATAAAACAAACAAGATATATAAACATTTCCAGTGTAGTGCTTTAAAATAAATAGCTCAGATGGAAAATTTTGAAAGATGCTAAAGGGAGAACCATAAAATGAAGACAGGAATGAAGTGAGTACAGAGAAATGTATGCAAAAGGTCTTGCATAATTGCCAAAAGTGAGTAAGAAATTTGGCTCTGAGCTTCCTAGTGGCAAAAGCAAGAATATATACAGGCTCTGTTTCATGAACCATAATATCTAAAACACGCCAACTCCTCAAGATGTATAATAATTTTTCTTGACTGAGATAATACCACCATTGCAGCTTTATAAAGTGAATACTTCATGTGGTCAGACTTGGAGTATTTTGCCCAGAGTGAGAATAAATTTAATTCTTAATGGAAGAAAAGTTCTCATGAAGGGAAGTATTAAATTTCAGAGCACAATATCCCTTATGCTGCCCAGAGCTCTTGTCTACTTCCTTTCTGTTTCTTGTTGGTTCCAGATAAGGGTCTTCGAGGTGAGTTGAGGGGTCTCATGACTAGTACTAACGTGGCTTGTGACCCCTACGAGCCACAACTGTTACCATGTGACATTCATGAGGTCACATGTTTCCCCCAAGCCAGGGCTTTTTTCCTTCTGCATTACTTGAACAAAGTGCTCTGCACACACTCCCTAGGGAGGAAGCCCACCCCTGAAGGACACTGGCAGTGGTTCCTTGGAAGAGGCTGTTTTTAAGATGCCCCATTGAATAAGGACTGGTCTTTGTGTGAGAGATGCTGGTTCTGCCTCTGGAAGGTTGACAGAGCAGTGTTTGGGAGCAAGCACCTGTCTGCGTGTGGAGACTGCTGTACAGCACGTCCAGGTGACACTATCTAATGGGAAAAGCTAGCTGTTTATTTGAGTTAGCCAGGTTACACCAGCATTCATTCATTCAACGTGGTGGTCTCCACTGAGGCTGTGCCCATGGAGCACCTGGGGGACTTTATAAATAAATAGTGATGGTACCCCATGCTGAATGAGTCAGAATCTTCTGGAGGTGGGGCCCAGGCATGTCTATTTCTAAATACCTCTCTTGGTGATTCTGATGTGCATCTCCAGTGGAAACCACCCGTGGTGGTAGACCTTGGATTTTGGTGTTTGGATCCTGGCTTCCTTGCTTATTAATCACTTGACTATGGGTGGATGACTTATCCTCTCTGAACCTCAAGTTTCTTGTCTGTAAAATGAGTTAAAAGGAAAATATGTAAAGTACTTAGCATGCTGCTTAGCATGCAGTCAGTGCTTGATAAAGGCTCTTGGTCACTGTATTAGTCCATTCTCACACTGCTATGAAGAAATACCTGAGAGTGGGTAATTTATAAAGGAAAGAAGTTTTATTGACTCACAGTTTTGCATTGCTGGGAAGGCCTTGAGAAACTTACGGTCATGGCGGAAGACAAAGGAGAAGCAGGCCCTTCTTCACAGGGCAGCAGGACAGAGAGAGAGCAAGCAGGAGAAATGCTAGACACTTAGAAACCATCAGATCTCATGAGAATCACTCACCATCATGAGAACAGCATGCGGGAAACTGTTCCCATGATCCAGTTACCTCCACCTGGTCCTGCTCCTGACACATGAAGATTATGGGGATTATATGAGATTTTGGATGGGGACACAGTCATACCATATCATTTCACTATATCAGAATCACTATCACTGAATCCCATGAGCTGGCCCTCATCCTGGATCCTGGTTCTAATAACTGAATGTTGGTCTTTTTTGTGGCCATGTGTTTTTCATATCTCCTCCCCCTAAAACAGGGTCGCTTCCTTACATCTGAGTCCCTGGCCAGGGTTCCACAGGGGCTGGGCAGATAATGTAAATGAATGAAGAGAACAGGCATAAGGGAAGTAGACATGGGCACACTGTGTATTACCCCTGTCGGAAGGGTTTTTAATTCTGTAAAGAAATATATTCTACATTTTTCTTGGTATTACAGCTGTCAGAAGGGTTTTTAATTCTGTAAAGAAATATACTCTCCATTTTTCTTGGAAACATACAATATTCTTGGTTTATGTTTTGTTTTTTCACTTTATTAGAGACATGAGTACAGAGAAATATTTATTTACCATAAGAAAAACAACACTGTGACTGCAATGATAAATGTCAGCTGACACTTAAAGTTAGGTAAAGCCCTAAAGATGGGGCATCATGGAAACGTGGTGGATGGGGGAGCCCTTCCCCCTGCAGGGGCAAAGGCTGCTCAGTTCCAGTTGATTGTTACCACAAGGGAAACGTGGCCCGGTTTGGCCAGATCTACTGAGTTTTCAAGACAAGCCGAAAATTTAAATTTTTAAAATGTTGGCTCTGTTTTTAAAAAGTAGCACTGTATGAGTCAAATAAAACATATTTCAAGGTTGAACATGGCCTAAGAGCCACCCATTTGCAACCTCTGATCCAGCATCTCGGGCCAGCATCCCTGCCCAGCTGCCTGTTAACAAACCTCCCTGCGGTTGACCCCTTCTTGTCTGGACTGCCCCATGTTTTTTGTTTCCATAATCACTTCACGTGCTCTGCCCTCCTGCGGGACTCCCTAACTCCTAAATGTGTTCTGGATATGTGGCTCTCCTCCGATAGGTTTCCTTAAGAATGGATGAAGTGAGTTAAGGCATAACTGGTAATTGGCTCACTGTTCTTTGGCAATGGAAAAATATTCCTTGCCAATAATTTATCTCAACACTTTTTCAGGCAAAGCAACATACGGGGTAATTATTTTTAGATCAGAAACAATTTGGGTGTTATAATGTCAGTGTACATAAACCTGGTAAGATTATAGGGAGGTTTTAAAATGAGTTTTGAAACTAGTGACATATAAATTAAATGTTGAAGTACTTGCCCACTTATTACTGAAAATATCAGCTTGACTGGTTTTTTTTTTTGTTTGTTTTTTGTTTTTCCTTTTTATAATAAGACAGCAACACAAGGCTGGGCTTAGCCCAGGGATGAGGCCTGTCAGACGTGACTGCAGCACCTTCCATTTAGTTCTGCTCCATGGTCCTGCATTTTCTTTGGAATGGCCCCACCATCCATGCATTTCTGTAAGCCACAGGCACAGGTCTCCCTCCACACCCCTTCCTGCTCTTCACTGTATCAACCCTCAGTATCTCCTGGATCCATTTACTTCTCCTGCCCTCAGCCATTTCCTGCTGTAGGCCACCATCGCCCAGCTCTTTGGCGACTACCCTGGCCTGCTAATTATCTCCCTGTGCCCACTTTGCCCTCCTCCCGGTTCCTTCCGTACCCCGCAGCCAGATTTTCATAACTGAAATCTTATATTACCCCTTTGCTTGGGATCCCTAGTGGCTCTGCGTTAGCTAGGATAAAAACCAAAATCTTTTAAAAAAATTTTTATTTTATTATACTTTAAGTTTTTGGATACATGTGCCGGTTACATAGGTATACACGTGCCATGGTGGTTTGCTGCACCCATTAACCTGTCATCTACATTAGGTATTTCTCCTAATGCTATCCCTCCCACAGCCCTCCACCTGCTGACAGGCCCTGGTATGTGTTGTTTCCCTCCTTGTGTCCATGCGTTCTCATTGTTCAACTCCCACTTATGAGAGAGAACATGCGGTGTCTGGTTTTCTGTTCTGTGTTAGTTTGCTGAGAATGATGGTTTCCAGCTTCATCCATGTCCCTGCAAAGGACATTAGCTCATCCTTTTTATGGCTGCATAGTATTCCATTGCATATATGTGCCACATTTTCTTTATTCAGTCTGTCACTGATGGGCATTTGGAAACTCACCAAAGAATAAATACAATTGGCTAATAAATGCAGTGAAAAATATGTTACCTAGTTACAAATATGTGTGCTAGCTATCAATCAAGTTAAAATTCATGTAGTAGGTTACCCTTTTACTCTCAGGTTGGTAAGAACAAAAAATGGTAATTCTCATTATTGATGAAGATTAATGGGGTAATTCCCATTATTGATGATGCAGACTTGGTTGGTTCAAAGTCTTTGCTATTGTGAATAGCACTGCAATAAACATATGTGTGCACGTGAAAGACCAAAATCTTTAACATCACTCTTAAGGTCCCGTGTGGGTTGACTCCCATGCACGTCACCACTCTTATCTCTCACTTCGGTTCCCTTGTTCTCTGGGCCCTACTTCTGTACCTTTTCTTTTAAAGTCTCATTTTTTTAAAAAAAAAGCAATTTTAGGTTCACAGAAAATTTGAGAACTTACAGAGATCTCCCATACAGCCTCTGCTTACATACATGCACAACTTTCCCCATTATCAGCCTCCCCCACCGGAGTGGTACTTTCGTTACAATCAACGAACCTACATCAACACTCTCTTATCACCCAATATCTACAGTTTACGTTAGGGTTCACTCTTGGTGTACATTCTGTGAGTTTGGACAAATGTGTAATGACATGCATTCACCATTACCGTATTACACAGAAGAGCTTCACGGCCCTAAAAATCCCCTGCACTCCACCTATTTATCCTTTCCCAGCCACTGATCTTTTTATTGTCTTCGTAGTTTTGCCTTTTCCAGAATGTCATATAGTTGAAATCAAGCAGTATGTCATTTTTTCAGATTGGCTTCCTTCACTTAGTAATATGCGTTTAAATACCCTCCAGGTCTTTTCATGCCTTGAGAGCTTATTTCTTCTTAACAATGAATAATATTCTACTGTCTGGATGAACCATGGTCTATTTATCCATTCACCTAACTGAAGGACATCTTGGTGGCTTCCAAGTTTTGGCAATTGCAAATAAAATTGCTATAAATATCCGTATGTGGGTTTTTGTGTAGACATAAGTTTTCAGCTCCTTTGAGTGCATACCAAGGGGCTCTGCTTTTTTCGTGTCTTCATACACACGATGTAGTTCTCTCCTTTTGGACTGCTCCCTGCTCCCCACTGTCCTTGTCTAGTCCTTCTGAATTCAGCTCTGACGTCACTTCCTCAAGATGTCTTCCTCCACCCTTCAGATCAGACACTCTTCTTGTTGTCGCATGTCCTCTAACCCTCTGTGCTTTTCCACAGCACCTGTCCACATGTTTGACTATTTGATGAATGAATATCCATTTCACCACCACCATGTACGCTCCATGCCAGCACGCTATTGAGTTCCCACTGTCTGGCACACAGAAAGCATTCAGCAAATATTTGTTGAGTGAATGAATGATAGGAAAAGAATACTTACTCTTTCTCCCCATCATGAGCTTTTAAAGGAGCTCACGTGTGAGACAGATGTTTAAACAGACAACATGCTGGGGGCACGATGGGCCATGACAAGGCTGTGTAGCAGATACAGAGGGGCTCAGAATCAGGGCACTTAGTGCTTGGCTCTGTTTCCATAGAGCCCACCGTGGTGTTGGGAAAGAGTAGACACTCACGATTGCTTATTGATGTTCACAAGTACCCGACCAGTGCACTGTAAGAGGTTTCCTCATCATGTGTAGCTCTGTGTCTGAACACCTTTTGTGTGAGCAGGCGAGAGGGATGTTATGGCTGTAAGACAGAAAGACCACTGAATTACAGCCTGAAAGCCAGAATGTAAGTCCCAGGATAGTCCTTGTGAGCTTTGTGACATTGAGCAAGTCACTTAATCTCTCCACACCTCAGTTTCTTTGTGGGTGCAATGGGAATGAATATACCCCTCACTGTGCGGTTGGAGAGCAGAGAGACAAAGCATGAAAGTGCTCAGGCAGTACCTGGCATACCACATGCATCCACTAAAGGCTAGGACTCAGTTTCTCCATGAGCTAAAGGTCAGCACTGTGCAGGTTCTCCTCCCTTCTGATTACATTAAAGAGGGGTGTGTGTGTGTGTGTGTGTGTGTGTGTGTGCCTACCTCTATACTGAAAACCTTAGGGAAGTCCTTTTAGGCACATAAGGAAGAGGCTGTGCTAACAGCCGTTAGGGACAGAGGGAGGTTATAATAACCGGCTGGATTTTGAATTGATATCCAGAAAGAGAAGTTAGAAATTTCTCTGTTTTAGAGCTGGGGTAGAAAAAGGAAGACAATTGAAGTGACCTTATTCTACCTAGGAATCATCATGGAAGTTACATTTCTTTAAATCTTGCTCTAACTTAACCTGTTTTTCGACCACCATTTACTGTACATTCTATTTATGTGTTATATTTATACTGATGCTCATTTTCTTTTAGCCATTTATTTTAACACAGAGTTCCTTTTTGTGGGTAAAGAAGACTAACTGCTTAGAGAAAGGATCCCATCATCTCTGAGGCCATGGTCCATGACTCTGGCTGTGCTTTAGAAATAGCTGAGGGCTGGGTGCGGTGTCTCATGCCTGTAATCTCAGCACTTTGGGAGGCCGAGGTGGGAGGATCACTTGAGGCCAATAGTTCAAGACCAGCCTGGGCAACATACAGAATCTCTAAAAAAGTAAAAATAAAAACTTAGCTGGTCTTGGCATGTGCCTTTCATTCTAGCTACTCGGGAGGCTGAGGCAGCGGGATTGCTTGAGCCCAGGAGTTCAAGGCCACAGTGAGCTATGATTGTGCCACTGCACTCCAGCCTGGGTAAGAGAGCAGTCCCTGTCTCTAAAAATAATGAGTTAAAAAAGTAGCTGAGGAGTGTAGCCAAACATACGGCTGAGGCCACCCACACCAATGAGGTCAGTATCTCTGGAGGTGGGGCCTGGCACTGGTGTGTTTCACAGCTTCCCTAGTGATTTAAATGTGCAGCCAAGGTTGAGAACCACTGCTCCTGGGCACCAGGATTGACTGCAGAGCCTGGTTGTTCAGACCTCAGAGCCCTCTGGTGCCAGCTCTTCTCACCTGCAGTGCCTTGGAAAACACCCAGTGCCTCCAGATATGCAGCTGGAAAACGAGAGTGAGAGTGATGCTGCCCTGGTGAACCCTGCTGGGAGAGGCTTTCACTTGCTTGAGGAAGACTTACTGGAAATGGGATCTAGCCTCACTTTGAAGGACAGCGGGGAAGAGGCAGGTTCGGGAGAAGGCAGAGCTTTTTCTAGAGCACGAGGAGGCTGGGAGCTGGAGAAAGGCAGCTGCTTGGAGAGGTGAGAGAGATGGATCTATAACCAGCCATCCAGGCCTCAGTCCCGAATCTGCTGCTTGTTGGCTTGAGCGAGTCACTAAACTCTCAGGGACTCGGAGTCCTCATCTGTAAAATGATGTTAGCTTCTGCTGACAAGAGCCCTGCAACTGGGAGGTTGTTGATTACTTTAATACCTTAAATGGATGAGCCATAGGAAGGGAGTTCGTGTTGGACCTGAGAATTCAGAGTGGGGCTGGGAGGGAAGGTCCTTGGCTTTTGTATTCCTAAGGTCCTGAGACTAGAATAACTAAAGAGTGGTTATCATCCCAGGAAGAGTGCCAGGCCCTTGAGAACAAAGATAATACACATAATGTAACTATGATACATATGATCATAAACTGACCATATTTATTATGGAAACTTACAAACATATTGTAGACAGAATAGTATAAAGAACTTCATGTACCCGTCACCCAGTTTCAACAATTGTCAGCTTATCACCAGTCTTGTTCTATGACTATCTCAGTTCATTTCCTCTTCTCCCTTATTATTTTGAATCTAGTCTCACATGTTATATGATTTTGTTTGTATCTCTAAAAGATAGGGACTCTTATAAACTATGATCACACCTTTAAAAAATCAACATTAATTCTTTAATATAAAAAACATCCAATCAGGGTTCAAATTTCCAATTGTCTCATAAATGTCATAAATGTTTAAGTTTGTTTTTCAATCAGGGTCACACATTGGGATTGATTGACATATCTCTTAAACATCTTTAAAAAAACTGTGATAGACCAGGAGTGGTGGCTCACACCTATAATTCCAGCACTTTGGGAGGCTGAGGTAAGAGGATCACTTGAGGCCAGGAGTTTGAAACCGGCCTCGAAAACATAGTGAGACCCATCTCTAATTTTTTTTTTTAATTAGCCAAGGTTGATGGTGTGTGTGTATAATCCTAGGTACTCTGGAGGCTGGGATGGGAGGATTGCTTGAGTTTGGGAGTTTGAGGTTACCGTGAGCTGTGATTATGCCACTGCACTCCAGCCTAGGTAACAGAGCGAGATTCTGTCTCTGTTTTCTTTAATTTATTATCTTGATAAGCCGTGTGCAGTGGCTCATGCCTATAATCCCAGCACTTTGGGAGGCTGAGGCAGATGGATCACCTGAGGTCAGGAATTCAAGACCAGCCTGGCCAACATGGTGAAACCCTGTCTCTATTAAAAATACAAAAATTAGCTGGGTGTGTAAGTGCATGCCTGTAATCCCAGCTGCTCAGGAGGCTGAGACAGGAGAATCACTTGAGCCTAGGAGACAGCGGTTGCAGTGAGCCAATATTGCACCACTGCACTTCAGCCTGGGTGACAGAGTAACACTCTGTCTCAAGAAAAAAAAAAAAAAAATGTGTGTGTGTATAGATATAATCTTGATAAAACATACATAACATAAAATTTACAATTCTAATGATTTTTAAGTGTACAGTTCAGTGGCATTAGGTATATTCACATTGTGGCCAGCCACCATCACCACCATCACCACCATCACCATCACTGCTCAATAACCTTCTCCATCATCCCAAATGGAAACTCTGTACTCATTAAACAACTCCCCATCTCCCTCTCTTCCTGGCCCATGGAAACCACCATTCTACTTCCTGTCCCTATGAATTTGAGTACTTTAGGCACCTCATGTAAGTGGAATCATACAGTTGTCTTTTTGTGACTGTTTTTTTTTTTTTTTTTAGAAAAAGAGAGAAAAGGAGAAAGAAAGAAAGAAACAGCAAAAGAAAGAAAAAAAATAATGAAAGAGAGAAAGAGGATGAGAAAGAGGGAGAGAGAATGGGATTCTTGTTTTATTGCCCAGGCTAGAATGCAGTCTAAAAATGGGTATTAAAAACCTCTTTTATGCCAATAATTGTGCTTAATAATAGAGACAGGAAGGAATAGGGCTTTTTTAACACAGTGTCTTCAAGATTCATCCATGTTGTAGCATGCATTGGAATTTTATTCCTTGTTAAGGCTTAATAATCTGCTATTGTATTTATATACCACAATCTGTTTCTCTGCTCATCTGTCAATGGGTACGTAGGTTGCCTCCCCCTCTTGGCTTTTGTGGATAATGTTGCTATGAACATGGTGTACAAATCTCTCTTAAGCATCTTTTAGTATAAAGATTCTTCTTTCATTTCCCTCCCCCTTTACGTTTTTTTCCCCTTGCAATTTATTTGTTGATGAAACTGGGTCACTTGTCCTGTAGTGTCCCACTATCTGGGATTTTGCCGATGACCTCATTAACTTTTGGGCTGGCAAAAGTATCTTGAAATGTGTCAATTATATTGTACTTATTGTGTGCCAGACACAATTCTAAGTACTTAATAAATGTAAATGGAGTTAACCCTATGAGATGAGTTCCATTCTTTTAACTTCCATTTTAAAGACAGGGAAACTGAGGTTGAGCAGAGGTTAAACAACTCATCGTTGGCCACCCAGCTAGCAAGTGGCAGAGGCAGGATTCGGTCTCAGGCAGCCTGGCTCAGTTATTTCACACTGCTGCTCAGGCTAGGGCATTATTCAGTGAAAAGGAGGTGATGATTTTGATTCCTGGGGAAACAGGACTGAAACACATGAAAAATCTTAAAAAACAATGGAGTTAGAAATTCTAGTTAAAAGAGGAAAAATTACAAGACCACACCTGATTAGCTTCTAAATGAGTAACATATCTTGTGAATGTCAGGGAAGAGCAATGGAAGGAGAGACCTCTTTATAGCTCTCACTGAACTAAGTATAAATCCAGACATATGAATTACTTCAGGGTATTTTATTAACATAGCTGTACGTGCTTATTGTTGGAGAAAATATCCAAAATAGATGATCATGTCATTGAGGGGAAATAAAGCAAGGTAAATGGCCACCTCTCTCTTCCCATTAGTCCATGGATGCTACCTTTCCAAGAGCTTCGTATGTTTTTCGTAAATTTTGTACATATTTTTGAAAATGGAGAGGAAAATCATTAATCCTACCATTCATGATGCCTATTTTTCTCAACCTGTTTTTCCTGTAGGCATAAACAGAGGCATATTTTTTAGTCGTTGCAGCACTTTAAAACTGAGAGTCTTATTTCTAAGTGACTGAAACTTAGTTCCTGGGCTTGTGAATTGAAGAGGAATGCATTCTTCTTATTTCGCTCCTGTTTGTATACCACTGCTACAGTCAATTTTGGGTAAAAGGAAAATGAAGACATTGTTGAGTGTTCTTTTGTAGCCACGGGATTCCTGGGAAGGACTGAATTAAGCTGGAGGCAGTGGGTGGGGTGGAGAAGGCATTCTCATCCTTCCCTGTCACATACTCTGTGTGACCTTGGAAGGTCACTCGCTACCTCTTTGGGTGTATAAGGGGCAAACCTGGGTGGCCACTCGGTCTTTGCAGCTTTAACATTCCAGGATACTTTGATTCTAATAAAATCAGTATTTTTTTTTTAACAAAGAAGAAAACTACATTTGCCTCTGAGCTGTAAAGGAGGCTCTAAGGTTATATTTCTGAAAAAAGAATACATCTTTTGTAGGAGAAAAATTGGTCAAATTGAGTCTTCCTGACTGGTGAGTTAAATCAGTTAGATTTAAATCAAATTCGCCCAGCTCTGCCCTTTCATCACTGAGAGATGAATCAGGAGAAATCTACCTTTGAAACTGACCTGGATTTGGAGCCATCCATCACTTTTTCATGGACCTTTAGGATGTGGACTTTCCTTTGGGCTCTATGTTTTTTGTTGATGCCTGTGAATGAAGAAAAATGATAGCCAGCATGACCCATTTAAAAATAATCATATTTAGGAAAATGGAAGGTAACTCAGATACCTAGAAATTGGGAAATTATCACCAGGTTTCAGTTCAGTGAGGTCACGCAAAAGGTAGCATATCAGCACTGAAGGAAACTTAATAGTAGTCTAATCCAGCTGGTTGGTGGCTGGACACCAGACTGAGTCCTCTGGGGCAAGCATCTTGCTAAACATTCAGATTTCCAGGCCCCATTCAAAAGGTTCATTCTGTGGGTTGGGGTTGGAGTGAGGCCTGGAGTGTGGGTATTTAAAAGCTATTCAATTGGTTACGATGCTAGCTAAGCGGGGTTTGGTAACCCCAATCTAGTCCAAACCTATCATGTTACAGAAGAGGAAACTGAGACTTGGGGAGGGGGCAGTGGGAGGAGTGACCTGCGGCAGAGCAGGGCCTGGAGAGGCGCTGTCAAATACTTGCCACCGTCATACCTCCCTTAAAGCTGCAAATTTGAAAATGGTGTCAAAACATGGAGATGCGTCTTTAAATGCTATTGGGTGGTAGAAATATACCCTTTATGGGCCGGGCATGGTGGCTCACACCTGTAATCCCAGTACGTTGGGAGGCTGAGGCGAGTGGATTACAAGAGGTCATGAGTTCAAGACTAGCCTAGCCAACATGGTGAAACCCCGCCTCTACTAAAAATACAAATATTAGCTGGGCATGGTGGTGTGCACCTGTAACCCCAGTAACTCCAGCTACTCAGGAGGCTGAGGCATGAGAATCACTTGAATCTGGGAAGTGAATGTTACAGTGAACTGAGGTTGCGCCATTGCACTCCAGCCTGGGTGACAGAGTGAGACTTCATCTCAAAAAAAAAAAACAAAAAAAAAAACCCAAAACAAACCAGTATACCTTGTATGATTAATGATAGAAAGAGGAAGGGAACTTAAAGAAGAGTTGACTCCTAAGGGGCTGTGACTGTTGGCAGTTTTCTTTCCTTTTGCTGTAAACTTGGAGAAAAAAAAAAACCCAAACACTTAACAAATAATGACCGTTTCAATTGACAGTGTATGGATGGTAATCATTCTTATATATGAGAATCATGCTTGAATAACTGGCATCTTTTTAGTGACTAACCTCCATACCAGAGCCAGCGCTCAAAGTAATGAGGTCAAATATTTTAACATCACTTGTGTAGCAACTTTTACATTTATTTAACTTGTGAACAAAAGATGGGATTGGAGACCTTATTACTCTCTTGTATTTCTTCTCGATGTAATTAACCTAATTCTTCCTCTTGTTGGTGGAAAAAGGAAGGGAAAGTAGGTGGCCTATTCATAAAACTGGTACATCCAGCACTCAGTATCCAGGGGGTGAGGGCACAACCCGTTGGGTGCCAGGCTCGGGCCAGGTTTGGGTTTCATGCAGTCTCCTCCGCCCCTGTTATTCACAGATAAAGAAACTGAGAGCCAGAGACTTATGGAACTTGCCAGAATCCCAGAGCTAGTGTGAGGTAGAGCTGAGATCAAACTTGAGGCCATCTGTTTCCAAAGCCCTGCACATCTTCTCCGGCAGCCACCTGCGCATTTCCTGAGCTGAGCTTTCTCTGGAGGAGAATGGTGGAGCAGAGGAAATGTCGGGGAAAGAATAGAGCAGTGTGAAAGGGCGCTGGTCTGGCATGATCAGGTAAATGCAAAATTGCCGAATCGCAGGGTCAGATGCTAGATCTGGCAATGCACAGATGAGCCTGTCATTCCCAGTGATGGGCAGCTCTGTCCTTCCAAGGAGGCCTCTTCCTGGAGGTGAGCTCTGTAGGCCAGGGACTGCACCTACTCCTCTGGCATCTCCGGAAGTCCACCATGTTACCTATGTGTGTTCAATGTATTTAGGAGCATACCCTAATTCAGAAAAGGTATTTGTTATTCCTTATATTGCAACCAAATGTCCTCCCTGCCGCTTCTCATTGTACCTGGCACTGCCCTCTGAGACAGATCATGGGTGATCCCTGGATAGGAAGTCAAGAGACCTAGGTTCTAGTCCTTGAAGAAGTTATGCAACCATTCTGAGCCTCACTTTCTTTGTAAGTAAAACCACATTGCTGGCATTACTCATCACTGAAGGCCTACTTTTGATGGCCTGTGAGGTCAAGATAGGTGTGGGAAGACCCTCTGGGAGATGGCCCTCTGAAAACTCTGCTAGCCTTGGGACCTTGTGCCAGCCCAGGGCTGGACAACCCACTTTAAGGCATCCTGCAATACCAGAGAGGTAGTCTTTTGTAACATATGAGGAAGGACCTCAGAAAAATGTCACCCAAGACCAACTGAACCAAGACGTCCTATGATGTTCTTTCAGATGATAGCTTTAGGGCTTTTGAAGATGCTTTGGAGTCCCCAAGACCACCTCTAGGCTCGATAATTTGCTAGAGGGACTCAGAGTACAGTAAGCATCTAGTTGTACTCACAGCTATGATGTATTACAGCAAAAGGATACAAAGCAGAATCTGCAAAGCGAAAAGGTTCATGGGGAGAAGTCCAGAGGAAACCAGATGCGAGCTTCCAGGAGTCCTCTTTCAGTGGAGTCACACAGGACACACTCAGTTCCCCCAGCAATGAATGGTAACAGCACCATGAAACGTTTCTACCAGGAAAGCTCATGAGAGTCTCAGTGTGCACTGTTTTTGTTGGGCACTGGGCATGTAGGCACCCTCTGCCTAACACATACCAAAATTCCACACTCCCAGAGGAAAGCAGGTGTTTAGTAGGAACCACATTGTCTGCACAAACGATGTAGGCACAGTGAGCCACTCTGATCAGAGGATGGTGGGAACTCTCTTGAAATCCAAGTCCCCAGATACCAGCCCAAGGCCAACTTCTCCAGCAGGTCTTTCTAGAGACACAGTCTCAGACCTGCTATGTTAACCCTTTTCTGCTCAGAGAAACTGTTGCACAGTGCTCATCAACAGGGATCCTGGAGCCAGACTACCTGGGTTTACATCCTGGCCTGCTGTTTTCTAGGTAACTGTGGGCAAGTTATTTAAACTTTATGTGCTTCCATTTCTTCATCTATAAAATGAAGATAATAATGGGACCTACATCATAGAACTTAGGATTAAACGAGTTAGTCTGTGTAAAGCACTTAGTGCCTAGCACATAGGAAGCACCAAGTAACACTAGCTTAACTGCTGTTGTTATTATTGCTATTGTTGTTGTTGTTATTGAAGGTTCAGTAGTGCTCAGTATATATGCTTGGCTCCAGTAGGGGAACTTCTCAAAAGAACTGCACTCCTGGTAATTAGAAGTATCCTGCCCACATGTACCTGGTCCAAGGCAGGGCTGGAAAATGGGGCTCTTCCATACATAAGGACATTTATAATCTTAGGGGTGCAGTGGAGTGGGGACTCAGTTACTGACGGTTTCCTGAGCACTTGTGAATTCATCCTGGAGAAAATTCTGATGAGAGTGTTTCATGGAGAGAAGAAAGGCTGAAGGTGCAGGGTAACTCTCCAACTTCTATGGTCTGGTGATAGTAACAGAATGAACTAGACATCCTTCTTCTAGCTGCTCCCCCATGCAATGGGAAGAACACCTGCCCAGCTTCTAGTTCCAGAGATGCCACCAGCTTGCTAAGTAACCTCAGACCAGCCTTGCCACTCCCCAAGGCTGGACACTATGCTCTTAGTCTCCCAGCTCTGACAAATTGTGCTTCTAGGTGCAAAGTAGGTTACTATGTGCTGATTACCACTGCAGCCCATTGCACCTTGGGCTGCACGTTGCCTGCTTGCCTGAGTCTGGTGAGGCAGAACATTCACAAACAAGTTACATGAAGTGGGTTTATTCCTTACAGGTAGGGAACAAGGACCGACAGAAGCCTAGGATTCATGGCGAGCCAATCTCTCAAGGCTCAGGAAAGCTGCCCAGGATGGACAGAGCCTTGTCAGAGTGTGCTTACTTGGTCTGAAGCTGAGGGACCCCGGAAAACAGCCTGTCCTGGGTTTTATACCTTGGGGAACATGTATTGCTGGGCTAAAGTGTTGAAGGACACATTCTCTTTCTAGCAGAGACAGGAACAAGACCTGGCTGTTCTGGCCAGGCCATCTTTGCATCAAAGTGTTACATTTCCAGTATCTTATTTTTTATTGATTAATTATTTTTTTTGTTTTTGAGATGGCCTCTCACTTTGTCACCCAGGCTGGAGTGCAGTGGTGTGTTCTCGGCTCACTGCAGCCACCGCCTTCCAGGTTCAAGTGATTCTTCTGCCTCAGCCTCCCAAGTAGCTGGGATTACAGGTGGCCACCATCATGCCTGGCTAATTTTTGTATTTTTAGTAGAGATAGGTTTTCGCCATGTTGGCCAGGCTGGTCTCGAACTCCCGACCTCAGGTGATCCACCTGCCTCAACCTCCCAAAGTGCTGGGATTATAGGCATAAGCCATCATGCCCAGCCCATTCCCAGTATCTTCTATAGTGATTCTTGAGAACTACGAGTGAGAAAGCAGGGAGAACTGGGTTGGTCCAAGGCCACCTGGAGAACTGTCCTGCACTCGAGGCCTCACTGGGGCTGAATCTGGGTTAATATGCTGGCAAATTCCAAGGTCCCCATGTTAAAGCAGGGTTTCTTTTGGATTGACACAGGCAGCCAAGACCTGCTTCAGTTTTCTGACTGCTTTCCCATGGCCTTATCCTTCCTGCTCTTCACTGCCCACACTGTGTGTAATTATCCACCACATTTGCTTTGGAGGTCATGGTTATGTCTGGTCAGGGACCATGTGTGTATGTTTGCCAGTGGTCAGGGGCTGCAAATGTGTTTGGGTGGTGTCTGCACCACGACTATCTCTGTAGACACCATCTTTCGCTATTGTGTGTCAGGCAATGTGTCAGGTAATGTGGAGATCTGGATGGGTCATCACTCTGCTTTCCAGGTGACAGTGCAGTGGGGGAGAGACAACAGGTGGCAGTGGATGGCATTCTGGGTTGTAAGTGACAGAAACTCAATTCTAGCTAATTTCAGGAGGGAAAAGGAATGGATTGGATTAGAACTGAATCATTCAGACACTTTGGGGAAGGCTAGCCCCAGAGGCTTAGGGGACTTGGTTCCCTTGTCCCCTCCCTTCCTGGGTGTTGGCTGTGTTCTTTTGAAGCTTTTCTCCTCTTGCTGGCAACATGGCAGTTAGCAGTTTTCAGCAACGCCAGGAAAGAAATGATTCTTCTTCCTAACAGAGTAAACATATGTTCTCAGATCACTGTTCACTGGGCCTACTAGAGGTCATGCCCATCTCTGCCCTAGTCCCTGTGGCCACAGAGACACAGTTGGCTCACATGGACGGAGAGTAGAGGAAGGGAAGTTCCCCAGAGAAAATATGAGATCTCTTTCCGGGAAGAAGAACATATGAATATTGAGTTAATTTGGTCCCTCTGCACAAGGAGCTCATGGTCTTATCTGGAAAGCAGACACAGAAACAGACATAGAAACAAAAGAAGGGGCTCCAACCTAAAGTAAAGGCAGAACGGACTCTCTTCTCTCCTAAAATCTTTATGTCAGCGAATTTCAGGAACAAAGATAGAGGAAAGAATGTCCACTGTGCAATTGGAGCCATGACACCTCTGTGTGCTTGTGTACCTGTGCGGGCACGTGCCTGCATATTGAGCATGGCAGAGCAGAGGAGCAGATTCCATGAAGGAAATGACCTTTGTCCAGAACCTGCATAGCCGACCCTGTTGCTGCCCGACCCATATCCCTTGGGCACTCACTATGCCCTTGTATGCTGCCCTGGCAATTTCCCTTTGCCAGGATCTCACAGCAGTGACTGGCAGGATTGATGGGTGAATATCTCAGCTTCCTCTTCCTCCCCTCCAAGTGCCCAGTGGGAACTGCCCAGGCCAGGGTCCTGCTCAACAGTGACCCCTGGATGGGTTCCCTTTTGTTTCACTTCTCTACTTCCTTACCCATGCTTTTTGGGGTCACTTCCCAAATACACGTCTTCATCTCAGGGTCTGCTTCTGGGAGAGATCACTAAGACAGCCTGGAAGAATGCTTACAATGTGGAAAGATGGACGTGGCAGGTAGAGAGAAGTGAGCGAGACGGGGCAGGAGGAGGGACTCGTGGGAGGGAAACTATGGCGATGGGACAAGGCACGAAGAACAGAGCAGAGGAGCAGTGAAGTCAGTGTGGCCTGAGCAGCGCTTTTCACATCTTTCTAATGGAACCATAGTTAAGATGTGCATTTCATAATGCATTACCTACACACACGCTCGCCCAAAAGAGAATTTTCATGAAATGAAAACTTCCTGTGCACGATGCACACCTATTCTATTCCATTAAAAATTCCTGCTCAAGATCTGCTAAAATAATGTGATGTCTCACTCCTATGGTGGGATCTGCACTTTGAAAAAACAGTGGGCTAGAGGGAAGGGTGTAGGAATCAGAGACGTAGGACATGAGAGAGAAAGCTGAGTTAGATCAGACCTCAGAGGAGCTTGATAGTCAAGTTGAAACATTTGCACTTGACTCCATTGCAGGCTTTTGAGGAAGGACATGATAAATTCCTAGCTGATATGCAAGAAGATTCTTAGGGCAGCGTGGGGGATGGGCGGAGGAGGCGTAGAGACCGCTGAGGAATCTGTTGCCAGTGTCCAGCTGAGAAGCTGTACGGTCTGCGTTAGTGCTAGGGCAGGGGAGGGAGGGGTGGGAGCAGATGCTGGAGGCAGTGGGCTGCAGTGGCTAATTGGGGGACAAGACTGAGGAAAGAGAAGAGGAAGCATGGGGTTCCCGGCTGACTCTCTGGGAGGACGGTGAGGCCGTTACCTTCCTTGGTTGTTGATGAACTATTTATCAGGGCATGAAACTTTCATTAATATCATTCCGGTCTGAGAGTCTGGATATGTCATAAAGGACTTGTTGAGTGGTCAAGCGGCTTGTACTTAATGCGCCCTGGAAGCAGAACTGTTCCCAGGGCTGCCATAAGTGGGACGCAGCCGTGCTGGAGGAGCTTGCTTTTTGATGGATTTCATTCTTACCACTCCTCAAATCGCCCTGTTCTCCCCTCGAGTGAGGCCGTTGGGGTCCCCCTAGCCCATCGACCTACTTACTGCACAGTTAACATGGAGCCAGGCTCAGGGACTGTGGGGGTGGTGCTGCCTTCTCTCCTTTCATTCTAAAACACTTACCTGGCCAGGGCCCTGCTGGATTCCGAGGATGCTATTAATAATTTGGTTCCTCCTCTTAGGAGCTCATGGTCTTGTTTGGGGGAAGCAGACACAGAAGCCAACATAGAAACACAGAAAGGGCCTCTATCTAAAATAAAGGCAGAATGGATTCTCTGCTCAAAACCTGGGCAATCAATGAATTTCAGGAGCAAAGGGAGGAAGGAAGGGAAACTAACTTTATGAGCAGCACTATGTGTCACATGCAGGCCTGCTGCTTTATGTATCTTGGATGACTTTTGTCCTAAAATAGCTGAATCGGTGATTTATGGGTTTGTGGACCTTCCTCTTAACCCCATAAGAGTGATGTGATGGGCATCTGGGGGAGGGGACTTTAAAACACAGAATTTTGGCCAGGCGTGTGGTGGCTCACACCTATAATCTCAACATTTTGGGAGGCTGAGGTGGCCGGATCACCTGAGGTCAGGAGTTGGAGACCAGCCCTACCAACATGGTGAAATCCCATTTCTACTTAAAAAAAAAAATTAGCTGGTTGTGGTGACATGTGCCTATAGTCCCAGCTACTAAGGAGGCTGAGACAGAGAATCACACGAACCCAGGAAGCGAAGGCTGCAGTGAGCCGAGATCATGCCACTGCACTCCAGCCTGGGCAATAGAGCAAGACTTCATCTCAAAAAAAAAAAAAAGGCCACAGATTTTTGTTTTCTACCTCAGACCTCTGCAATCAGACTCTGTAAAAGCCTCAATAAGGGTGGAAGGGAGAAGAAGGAAGCCCAGGAATGTGTATTTCAATGAGGCCTCCAGGCTGTTCTTATGTGTGCTAAGGTTTGAGAATCACTGAGGAGGCAGATCTTATTATCTCCGTTTTGCAAACGGGGAAACAGAGGCTCCAGAAATTTCAGAAACTCAGCCATGCTCATTCTGTTAATATCTTACTCCACGTCGCATGCATCAGACCTGCTGATCAGCTGGTGGGTCCCTCAGGCACACTGCCCTGTCTTAGAATCTCTGAGTCTCCGCGGTATGGTTCCTCTCTCCCTGCAGAGCCTCACTATTGCCCACGCTGCTCAGTTGGAACCTCCTCCATGAAGTCCTCCAAGAGGCTTTACCCTCCTCCTCTTCTCCAGGGGGAATTCTCCATGCTCTAGGCTGGGAAAACACAGCTTACCCAAAGCCTAGAGTGATCCTGTCTGTCTGTGGCATCTTTTCCGCAGATGGCGTCTTGTACACACCCTGCACACTCAGATATGGAACCTGGTAGCACTGTTCTGTCTCTGACCCCTCAGCATCCAAGGGTGGGTTCTGACTGGCAGGACTTGGGGTATCAAAGTGGTTTCATGGAGGAGGTGGTATTAGCACTGCACCGTGTAGGATGAGGGTGACTCACCCCTTTATGCCACCAGCAGCTTTACCGTGTCTTTGGCAGTTAGCAGCTGAGCGTAGAGAGCAGAGTGAGATTCATAGTGTCCATGACTAATGGAGTTTGTGAGTCTATCCCCAGGTCACGTAAGGTTAGGGGACTTAATACAGTTCAGCATGTGTTACTGAAGCACCTACTGTGTGCTTATAGGTGCAGCAGATCCAAAAGTGAATAAGATGCTGCCCATACCCTTATCAAGGGGACTTCCAGCTGTTTTGAAAAAATTACTATCAGATTGTTTAAAGGTACACACACACACACACACACACACATTTGGTTATTTTTCAGAGGCTCAAAACTTTAAACTATTCAAATAAAATGGAGGTCTTAAAAGTTGACCTTAGCGGAATTAAGCCAAGAATCCCTTTTAAATGCAAATGAGGTGATTGCTAGGGAAACAGGTAAGAATGGAGAGAGTTTCAGAGACAGTTCAAGGTGATGGAAGACTGCCTGTCCTGGTTGTCACTATGGTGGCTCTTCCTCTGGCTAGGAAAAAGGAATTGCAATGGTGGGAAATGCTTGGTTTTCTCCCAGGCTGGGCAGGGCAATCCCGGAATCAGCAGAGTGCCTCCCGAGGCAAGGCCGTTTTTAATGAGACCACCGGGACCCCTGGAGCTGGCAGCTGGCAGTGATGGTGCTGACGCTGCAAGTCGCAAAGCAGCAGCTGGATCTCTGGGAACAGGCTCCTGGGTCAGGGAAGGGGGTAGTAGGAGGTGCTTTCTTTCTAAAGCAGAGTGTGGAAAACCAGAATTTTATTGAACTGTCATAAGTGGGTCTTGTGTTTGAATTTTTTTTTCTGTCTATGCATGTGTAAAAGCAACAGTTGATGATCAGGTACGAGGCTGAAATTCATGCCAGGTTAATCAAGTTGTATTTGTAGGAAAAGTTGCTGTAAGGTGTGCTGTTTTTCCTCTCCCGGGGGTGGTGAGGGAGGCACTGGGTCCCTAAAGTCCATTTTCAGGCAATGACAGTCTTCTGGTAGCTGCTATCTTCATTGGTGTGATGGTATAGGTCAACCCAAACATGCAAGGTGGTGATAGCTGATAGCATACACAACAGATAATCTGGGTACCTTTGGCCTGTTTGTGTCCTCTAGGAGCAAAAGGCCTTACTGGGTGAGGACACTGCTTTGAGACATCGTAGGTGCAGGGCTTCCAGCATCTCCTTCAATGTGCCCTGAATGGAGTGACCCACTCACCTTAGCCATTCACGGGCCTTCACAGACTCTTCTGGAAGGAGGAAACGTGGGCCAGGGTGATGGGTGTGGAAACCAGCACGGGAGATGTTCCTGGACCACACTGAGGGTTGGGCTGCTATGTCTTCTGGCCCAATAATGAGATCCAGAAGAACTAGGGAGGAAGAAGGTTTTTATTTCTGTAACCGGTTACAGGGAGAAGGCCTGGAGAATATCACCCGACCAACTTAAAATTGCAAAGTTTTCCACAGCTTATGTACCTTCTAAGCTATATGTCTGCATGTAAGTGTGCATTCATCTAAAGACATGAAGTGATTAACTTTTAATCTATAACTAGGATGTGAGTTCTGAAGACCCTCCTCTGGAGCCTCAGTAAATTTACTTCATCTAAATGGGTCCAGGTGCTGGGGTGATTGCCCTTAGCTTTTCTCCTGCTAAGTCACAAAGGTTTGGGGAGTTCCTTTAGACCCATAGTAAATTGTTTGTGGAGGCCTGGGGAGTTTCTTCAGACTCCCAGTAAAACTTGCTTAATTCTAAATGGGTCCTGTTAAGAATTCCTTCATTATCTTGTCATGTTTTAAGGCCCAGGAAAGGCCTAGGCAAAACTCTTGGGCTTTTGTTACGTTCTAGGCTTTGTATAAAGGCACTGGCTCTTTCAGCTTTTAATATTTAACTTAACCGCTCAGTCAGTACTAAAACAGTTGTTTGTTATGGTGGCCTGCATTAGTAAGAGCTGGCCTGCCACAGAGGGGCCCTGGGCACTGGGTTCCAGCTCCATCTCTGCTTTGCTTCTCTGTCCTCCTGGGCGAGTCACTTCTCTTCAGATCTTATTCTCCCCAGCTTTAACCTGATGGATTTGACCTAGACTGTCTTCAAGCACGCTCACGACTCAGATATTTGGAGTCTGTGGTTTCAGAATTGGACCATAGGCATTTCTTAGCAATCCTAGGACAAACTTGGGGTGACTGTATCGTGATTATGTATTTTGTTCTGGGTCTTTCCTTCCAGATATTTTCGTCTCTTTGTTCCCAGTTTTAACTGTTAATTTTAGCTCCTCATTTTCTTCCCCACCCTTTCTTCATAAAGGATTCTGGAGACAGAACTGGGTTGAAATCCAGGCTCTATCACTCTGTCTTGTGATCCTGGGCAGGTAACTTAGTTTATCCAAGCCTCAGTTTTCTCATTTATCAAAGGGGAATAAAAATAACACCTATCCTTAAGTTTTTGTTAAATGGACTATTACATGTGCACTATTCAGTGTATAGTATATTACTATATCATCTGGCCTATAGTAAGTGTATTAGATTTCTCTTGCTGCTGTAGCAAATGACCATAAACTTAGTGGCTTGAACAAACAAAGCTGTTATCTGACAGTTCTGGAGGTCAGAAGCCCAGCATGGGGCTTGGTGGGCAAATATCCGGGTGTCAGCAGAGCTGCGTTCCTTCTGGAGGCTGTCAGGGAGAATCTTTTTTCTTGCCTTTTCCAGCTTCTAGAAGCTGCCTACATTTCTTGGCTCATGGTCCCCTTGGATCTTCAAAGGCACTAATGGCTGGTCAAGTCTTTTTTACATGACATCACTGTGTACTCACCCTCCTGTCTCCCTGTTGCACTTTTAAGGATGCTTGTAATTACAGGTCCACACGAACCATCCACAGCGATGTCCCTACTTTAAGGCCAGCTGATTAGCAACCTTAATTTTATCTGCAATCTTATTCTCCATTGCCATCTAACCTCACATAATCACAAGTTCTGGGAATTAGGATGTGGACATCCTTGGGGTGGCATTATTCTGCCTACTACGGTAAGCATTCAATAAGTAATAATTTTAATTAATGTCATTACTCTCTCCTTTCCCTTAGGAAATAGGAGTGCAGGAACACAAGAAAAGGGCTTGGGGAGGAGGGTGTTAAAGGTTTCAAAGTAGCCAAATGCATCTTTCTTTTCATATTCAGCATGTGCAGTCAGTAGGTAAGTCTTGTGTGTAGACTTTGCCTTCCTACCAGGCAGCCTGTCACAGAAGGGTTAGGTTTTACCTGGAGGCATTGCAGAGGCTGGGAACTTGGAGCATTTGGGCACAGGAGGAAGTTTTCAGTTCACTATCAGATGAAAGTTTTTAAAGGTCACAGCTCTTCTAAGTTGGGATGGGTTGCCCTTGAAAGGAAGGCACTCCCTGTCCTTGGAGGTTTGTAAGAAGAGGCCAGTTGAGCTAAGTGTTTCTAGACATTCCTCCCCTCGAGAATTCCTTGGCTCTACTGTAGACCCACCAAACTGGAGTCTTCCAAGGAGGGCCCGGGACTCTGCATTTATAGGTAATTTGGAGTGAGGTATTTGGATACATTTTAGTGTGGATTGGGAGATTGGCCCAAAGGAGCTTCTGCTTTTGATATGCTTTGCTCCCCAAATTCTTGCTTCTGAAATCCATTTTTGCTTTTCCAAAATCAAAATGCAATGTCTGTGTCAATCCTGGTAGCTCCTTTGTGAGGAAATGACCTCTCTCCAAGGGCATGATTCAGTTTCCTCTGAGACACTGGGCCTATACCCCAAGTGTGCTCATCCTGAAATGACCTGAGGGTCCCTCTCTGCAAAGTATAGGCCGTCTCAGAGGCTCAGGGAGACAGTGGCACCCCTAGAAGCCACTGCTCTGCACACAGAGGTAATTTTTTGAAAATTCTTGGCCTTTCATTTTTGCAAGGTACCCTGATGGAGACTTACAATTGGTTTCCTTTTCCCAGTGCATTTTCTTTATATAAACTTAAATTGCCAGTATTTCTGGCATGACCTAATATGTTGTTATGCCACCCGCATCATTTTTCATAACGGAGAAGGTAAGAGGCCCGGCGCTACTTCCCAGGTGAGGTCTGCGACTCCTATCTTGGAGTCACCGTGGCCTCATGTTGATGTAGAAGCCCAGGCTCCACTTGGATGCACAGAGTCAGAACGGGGGGTGTGGTGGGGTGTGCGAGGGGCGCAGCATGGTAAGGCTAGAGTCTGCTTGTGACGCAGGCTGCACAGGTGACTTCTAATGCAAACTCAAGTTTGAGAACCACCATCAATGCCCAGTCTCATGGGAAAACACATCTAAAGAGAGGAATGATATACCCAGTCTAAGACCATCTTTGACTTCAACTTCAATTCTTATCTCTTTCATTTGCAAAACTCCAGCCACAGTGAACTTGTCCTCATTCCTTGAACATGGTCTAAAGATTCAGAAGTTCCTTCTGCCTGGTGTGTCTGTTTTTTTCAGATTGTTACACCTATCTTAAAGACCCAACCCAAAGACACCTCTTTCTAGAAGCCCGCCCTGTTTCCATCTCAGACGGCGGTCACACCTCTTGCCTCTGTGTGTGTCTTTCTTTTTGTTGAAGTTATAATATGACAGGTAAATGAGTCGTGCTGAGAGTTCTAGGCAGTATTTCTGGCTCTGTCTCCCTCATGGTTGTTCTGGGAGTAACTTGCTGGCAATTACTCCATTCTTCTTTCTCTAGCCTCTGACTGTCCCGCCACTCTCACCTCCCATCCTCCCCATCCCACCCCCATGAGCAGCCCACACTCTGGCACCTGGGAGTCACTCTTGAGGCCTCTGGAATGAAGGGATCACTCTTCCTGAACTTGGGTCTGGTGTGCCCACCCAGCCTCAGTGGCTGTCCCCAAATGCCCTGTGGTTGCTAGAAGCTCTGGGTGTGCCAGTTTTGTGAATCCCTGATGAAAATAGAGACAGAGCAGTATGCTAATCAGGGAAAGATTGTCTTTATAGAGTACAGCTGATAAGATCATTTGCATATTCTGGTTCATTGTTGTATTTCGAGTAAGATACATTATTCCTTAAAGGGACTGGGGCTGAGTAGTTTGTAGGAAGATTTAGCAGAAACTGGACTGTCAAGAGCAGGTCAGGTCTCAGAAAACAAAGCTAGGCTGGAAGCTAAGGATTGCAGAGGGGCAGATATTTTAAGTCAATATAGGGAAGGGCTTTGTCTGTGTGAGTTGCTGGGAACAGAAGCGGCCTCACCTAAAGGTAGTTAAGTTCCCCTGCACTGGAGGTGTGCGAGCAGAAGGTGTGACAGAGAGCGAGAGGCATGGGCCGCATGCATTCCAGTTCCAAGGGTCACTCATTGTTGGGCTGATGCTTTCCTTCCTCCAGCCCTTAATGTCTATACTTTGGATGGGGATAGTATAGTCTTATTTCCCAGGGCTGCCATAAAAAATAACCAGAGCCTGGGTGGCTTAAAACAACAGAAACTTATTAGCTCACAGTTCTGGAGACTAGAAGTCCAAAATTAAGGTGTCAGCAGAGCCCTGCTTCCTCTGAAGACTAGGGCTGGGTCCCTCCTTGCCTCTTCCAGCTCGGGTGGCTCTGGTGTTCTTTGGCTTGTGGCCCCATGTCTCCAGTCTCTGCCTCCGTCTTCACATGGTCTTCCTTTTGTGTCTCTGTGTTCTATTCTCTTCTTACAGGGAAATCAGTCATTGGATTTAGGGCCTGTTCTCAATCCAGGATGATTTCATCTCAAGATCCTTAACTGATTATATCAGCAAAGACCCTATTTCCAAATGAAATCACATTCTGGGGTTCCAGGTGGACATGAATTTTGTGGGGACACTAGGCAATCCCCTACAAATAGAATTTAAAAATTACATCCAGGCAGCGGGCTCATATTTAGAAGTTCCACATTCTTTTTGGCCAGGCCTCCTGTGTGTATAGACTGAAGTGGGGCTGAGAGTGGCGGTGGGGGGCAGTCGGGAGGTGAACTGATGCTTACTGCCCTACCCTGTATCCAACAGGCACTCCTGTAGTAAGCTGCAGTCTCGTACATGCTGTTGGGGTCCCAACTCAAGGCCCCACTGCACTTCTCTGATCTGCCTCTAGGCCACTCAGCCGCATGTGACAGCTCTGAAAATTCATCTCTTTGCTCTCTCAGGAGGGGCCAGTGTAACTGACCACAGCTCAGTGGCTGTGCACTGAAGCCAGTCACCATGTTCATGCTGAGGCCATGCTTCTGGTAGACAGCTCCCAACCGGCACTGAGCTGAATGGGGACACAAAGGCAGACCCACTCCTGAGAAACACAGGACTCCTCTGATGATGACTTTAACTTGGGGACTCTCCACCCGCCTTGCTGAGCACCCGTAAAATGGCACTGCAGACTAAGGCTCTTCCGCGTTCCTCTCTTCCCGCTTGCCCTGGCTCCCATCCTTGGGGCCTGACCTGTATTCTGGTGTGGTGCTCTGTCCTCTAGTGATATTGAAGATGGCCTTTTATTTGTTCTTCCTACTCTTTATTGTTTTTTGGAGAAGACATCGGGAGTTTTGGACTTAAATGGCTGCCATTACCTGGACTGGCCAGCACCTACTTGCACCTGACATTTTGCCATGTTTCTCATAGCACTTCTCACACAGACTGGGGTCCCCTGACAATGGTGTTCTGGAGCTGGCTGGTACTGGCTCATGAAAGCTAAGGTTAAATTCTCAGGAATTTTCCAAGCTGGTTGACTTCACTTTTGTTCCTTGAAATTGGCAGTGATGGGAATATTCACACCACAGATATCTACAAACGCTACAAACTAGGGCCTCCCGCAACCCTCAACTGTTTATAAACATTTACCAGCACACCACTAGCTGTATACATTTATATTTCTCCACTAGCCTGTACTCCCTGAGGCTCTCCAGAGCTCACTGCACTGCTTTGCTCTTTGAAGGCCCCAGTGAATGTTGAGTGAATGAATGAAACCTACTGAGTGTTCCAGTTACTTATTGCTTTTTAACAACCCATCCTAAACTTAGTGGTAAAAACAACCATTTTATCATGCTCAAGGAGTCTGTGGATGAGAAATTCAGATAGACCACAGCAGGGATGGCTTATCCTGTTCCGTGACGAGTGGGCCCTCAGTTGGAAACCTTGATGGGCTGAGTTGACTTAAAGGCTGAGCTTACTGAGACTATTGACCAAATAACCTGACCACAGCCTTTCCACGTGGTTTTGGCTTCTCCAGCGTGATGGCTGGGTTTTGAGAGAGAATCCCAAGACGGCCAGGAAGCAGATGCACAACTTTTATGAAATCTTGTCTTAGAGGTTCCATAGTGTCACTCTCACCATACTCAGTATTGATCAGAGCAGTCATAGTGTGCTCAGGTCCAGGAGGAAGGGACATAGAACACATCTCTCAAGGGGAGGATTGTTGAAGAGTTTCGATGCCATGTTTTAAAACTGCCACACTGAATAAGGCAAGGAACTCCATTTATTGAGCAGCTACTTTGTGCTAGACATTTTACAGACATTATCTCTATTCTTCACAACTACCTGGAAGATATTGTTATTATTTCCATTGTGCAGATGAGGAAACTGGAGGCTTAGAGAAGTTAAGGAGCTTGCCTAAAGTCACACAGCTATAATTCACTATGACCCTTCCACTAGAACATACTTCTTTCATTTGTGAAGGGTCCTGGGGAAGACCAGGCTAACTGAGACCCAGTCTTGCTTCAGAGAACAAAGAACAAATGCTGCCTGGCATGCATAAAGCCCTCGGGCATCTTAGCATCTAGGCAATTGGGGCTGGGTGTGAGCAGTGATTTAGCTTCCTACAAACCAGTCAAGGCAATTTGTCCTCAAAGTGCTGAGTATTTGCTCTTGTCCAGGCTAATTCAGCTTCATAACCTCAAGTCTGAAATCAGTAGTGTAGAGTACTTTAAATTAGCTGTAAAATTTCAATCCAATTGCTAAACTGCCTAAATTATCAAGTTTGCTCATTGCTGGTTGAATGCATGCATAATTAATTTTTTTCTAAAGTCTGGACTAAAAGCTGCTGAAATCAGATCTTTTTCTTGAATTAGATTCAAATGTCATAGTGAAGTGTTTAGTTTTATGATGTAATCCAAAGCCGTACATAAGTTTAAAGAACTTTTAGTTGAGATTTGTATTTGGGAGGGAGATGAGTTAGAGGACTCAATTATTTTAAAATTAAAATTACATTCTAACTAATTGAGAGTGAATCGAGTCTCTATTAAATTCAAATATGAATTATAGTATTGTCATGACTATTAACATTATTATCAGGATTAATGGCTAACATTTGCTAAAATCTTTCAGAATGTAAGCTCTGTGAGAACAGAGATATCTGTCTGTTCCATACATTACCTGTTTTATCTTCAATGTGTTGAACAAATAGTTGCTGGCACATAGCAGACCCTCAATAAATGTTAGTTGAATGCATCAGTTAGCTAATGTGATCATAACAGCAAATAAGATAGAAAGTTTTATTACCATTTTACAGATGAGGAAGCTGAGGCTTAGGAAGGTTAGTTATCTTTTCCAGAGTCACACTAGCAGGAAGCATCATAGTCAAGGCTTGAATCCAGATTTTAGGACTTTGTGCCCTGTGTGCTTTTTTCTTTTTTTTGAAAGAGAGAAAGAAAGAGGAAGAGAAAGAGGGAAAGAGAATGGGATTCTTGTTTTATTGCCCAGGCTAGAATGCAGTTTAAAAATGGGTATTAAAAAACGCTTTTATGCCAATAATTGTGCTTAACAATGGAGACAGGAAGGAATAGGGGATGAAAATAACAAATAAGCAGCCAACCAATATTTTATTTAAACCTGTGAAATGCTATGCAATTGCTGGGGAGTGATTTACTTCCTATTATGTGGTCACTTTTAAAATAGGTATAATGTGATACTGAGAAAAAGGTATGTTTTGTGGATTTGGGGAGGAGAGTTCTGTAAATATTTGTTAAGTCTAGTTGTTCCAGGTCTGAGTTCAAGTCCTGGATATCCTTGTTGATTTTCTATCTCGTTGATCTGTGTAATATTGACAGTGTAGTGTTAAAGTCTCCCACTATTATTGTGTGGGAGTCTAAATCTCTTTGTATGTCATTAAGAACTTGCC
>PVKP010013823.1:27096-54605 GCA_004027715.1 Plecturocebus donacophilus | reverse complement strand
TTCAAGCGATTCTCCTGCCTCAGCCTCCCGAGTAGCTGGGACTACAGGAACCCACCACCATGCCCAGCTAATTTTTGTATTTTTAGTACAGATGTGGTTTCACCATGTTGGTCAGGCTGGTCTCGAACTCCTGACCTCGTGATCCACCCACCTTGGCCTCCCAAGTGCTGGGATTAGAGGCGTGAGCCACCACGCCCAGCCCTAGTAGGGTCCTATATTAAGTCTCCGTCTTTTTAGAAATTGTCCTAGTCCCAATATTTGTATAAAGTGGCCTGAAATCGACATGGCAAAGAAGAACTCAGTCATGGGGTGTAGCCGGTGCCAGTGCCTGGGCTCAGTGGGGCTCCGAATAGTTCAGGATGGGCTGTACATATGCTCCCACACAGCCCGGCGGGAAGAAGCACAGCATGCAGCCAGGAATATTCTAGTGCATTCCAGAAGCCGTGGCACACACACTTGACAGGTTTGCCCAAAAGCCGTGGGCATCTGTGGGCATCATGGTTGGCAAAACTGCGCCGCACAGACAGCAGTGGGCACCGAACATGCACAGTGCTGGGAATTAAGAAGCGAAAGAGAAGCTGTTCTACTATCTGGCAGGGCACCTGCTCGAATCCAGTTTGGGGCCAGAGAAGAGATAAACCAGCCCTCGCTATTTGCAGCATTTATGTTCCATGAGGTCCCTGCGAACACTAAATTCACAAATGCTGAACCCTTGCTCTCAGGGAAAATACAGGGTCAGGTTCCTGCAGACCACTAGGCGCAATATTTTCATCCACTGGTCAATGCATAACCTTGCTCTCTGTGTGTGTGGTTTGAAGACACCTTGTTTAACGCCCAGTGTTATGCATTCACACGCACCCCACAGCCAAAGCCTAACTCAGGCAGGTGTCCGTAACACCTGCATCTTCTCCATCAGGCACATCACAGCCTTCTCTCGAACGGGAACAGCAGACCCACCCTTCAGCGCTCCACACGGATGCCATCGCAACAGCAGACCAACAAAAAGCACACAAGTGCAAAAAGCATGACACCAAACAGACCGTGAAAAGGACACTTGTTAGGGGTGCGCACGCCGACGCCACGAGGCAGAGCACTGCCCTGTGCAACCTCGGCTGAGAGCACGCGTGTCGGGAGGCACATTGTTCGCCATTCTGTTTGCATCAAATCACGGCCAAGGTGCTGTGAGTATCGGATTTGGAGATATGGATGCATTTTGGTGAGCGGGCAAATTCGCAAAAACAGAAACCACGAAGTGAGGCTGTACTGGAAATAGCTGCAGAATAGGGATGAGGGGCCAAGGGTCTCTCAAGGGACAGGGCTGGGTCCTCCTGCAACATTCTGCTCAGCCCATGGGAGTCAGGGGCCTGGAAAAAAAACATGTTTTTTCCGTTTGAGACGGAGTCTGGATCTGTCGCCCAGGTTACAGGGTAGTGGCGAGATCTCGGCTGACTGCAACCTTTGCTTCCTGCTTCAAGCGATTCTCCTATCTCAGCCTCCCGAGTAGCTGGGATTACAGGTGTCCGCCACCATGCCCGGTTAATTTTTGTATTTTTTTTAGTAGAGAGGAGGTCTCACCACCTTGGCCGGGCTGGTTTCAAACTCTTGACATCATGATCCACCCACCTCAGCCTCCCAAAGTGCTGGGATTACAGGCGTGAGCCACCACACCAAGCCTAAAAAACACTTTCTACAGGTTACTCAGCCACTTTCTGGGCTATTTGATGAAAACTAAGCCACGGCAATGAGCATGAGCTCAAGCAGCAGCCAGGCCCGAGCTTGCTTGGCGAGCCTCTCCCCATCCAGCCTCTCCACCCATTGAGCCTCCATTTCCTCATCTTGAAAATGGGCGTAACATTGCGGAGTGGCCGTTAGCACCAGCACAAGGCTTGCTAAGTGAAAGTCCCCACTGAGATTGTCACTAGGTGATTCCTACCAGGGGGCTGTTATTATTGTTACTGTTTATGATGATGATCACCATTATTTGCTATCCCGCCTGGCATCTGACAACTAATCCATTGACTCTTCGGCGGCCAGAGTGGATCCATGTTTTGGGGCATCTGAAGCTTATGCAATTTCAGGAGACTTCTTTAAAAGAAAAAAGAAAAAGTACAAAATTACAAGTGCAAAATTAGATCCAGGGCCTTGGAGGGGGCTATTCAGGTGAAGACACCAAAGTTTCAGTCCGGTGGTCTTTGAGGTAAGTCGCCTCGTTTAGATGCTGTGCTGACCAACTCAGTCCTCAGGCATATGTTTTCTCCTTAAATAGTCAACAAAAATAGTTGAATGTGTGGTTTTTTTGTTCTCTACTGTGTGCAGAGCATAGCAGTAATAAGACAAAGTCTCTGCTCTCATGGAAGCGAAGTGGCCTTCTTCGGGGTTAGGGGTGGGGTAAGGAGATACAGGAAATGAACGTGCAAACCAACAAATAATGTGAAAGGCTGCAGGGAGAGTGAGCTGGAAGGGGTCTGCCAGTGGCAGAGAACTCAGGGAAGGTTCTAAGCTGAGATTTTAAGGATAAGAAAGAGCAAGCCCTGTAGAGCACTGGAGGCAGATCTTCCAGACAAAGAGAACAGGAAGTGAAGGGACAAGCATGGTGGATTTGAGGAACAGCAAGGCCAGTGGCCCAGAGAGCGATGCTGAATTAACTCAAAGAGGGAGGCAGGGGAAGCTCAGAGAGGGTCCTGGGGACCTGAGAACGGAGTTTGGATGTGATACAAAGAGCAAAAGAAAGCCAGGGCTGGGGGTGGGGGGAGGGGTGGGGAGGAGGCAGTGTTTAAACAGGGCTTGATGTGATTTATGTCTCTGAAAAATCATTCCGGCTACTGTATGTAGAATGAATTATGGGGGAGAAGATGCAAAGAGGAAATGCAGTGAGAAGGCCCCTAACTCCCGTCTCTTGGGGTCAGCAGCTTGTGGGGTCTGATTGGGCAGGGTGGGGACTCAGAAGCAGAGCGATTCTAAGGGGCACCCTTTCCCCACACTGTCACCCTCTTCCAGCCGCTCATGGCCCATGAGGGTAAGCAGCTGAAACCGATTTATACTAATAGAAACAGAATAAAGAGTCACAAGCGGTGGCTCACGCCTGTAATCCCAGCACTTTGTGAGGCTAACGCGGGCAGATCACCTGAGGTCAGGAGTTCGAGACCAGCATGACCAACATGGAGAAACCCCCATGTCTACCAAAAATACAAAATTAGCCGGGCGTGGTGGCACATGCCTGTAATCCCAGCTACTTGGGAGGCTGAGGCAGGAGTATCATTTGAACTTGGGAGGCAGAGGCTGCAGTGAGCCGAGATCGTGCCATTGCTCTCCAGCCTGGGCAACAAGAGCAAAACTCCGTCTCAAAAAGAAAAGAAAAGAAAGAAACAGAATAAAAAAGGAATGAAAACAACTGGGACCCAGCAGGGCTTACACAGCTGGGCCTGTGGGAAGCAAAGACACAGAAGCTGCAAAGAGCCTAGATGCTCCCTCCCCAGAGCAAGGGCTTCCCCGGCGAGGGTCCTTCAGGACCTGCCCTGTTGATGGGTTTTTGGCAGTTGGGAGGCCACAGTCAAAGGGACTCTAGTCTCACGTAACCAGAGTTAGGCCAGGGGGAAGGGTTTGCTGCAATGTGTTTTTGCTTTAGTTTACCCAGGCAGCCTTGCAAGGGACGCAGGGTTGTGGAATTAATTACAGCCAATTACCTTCCATTGAAACTAGTTGGGTTTCAGCTTGCTGAAAGCCTCTAGAGGTGGGAGAAATTCACAGACCCAAAAAGGCCTCCTTCCATCCTTCCCACCGCCCAGCCTCCGATCAGTTTGCCTTTGGCCCCAAAGTTCTCCTTCAAATAAATATGGCCTCCTTCTGTCGCCATTTAGAAACTCTCCAAGTAAGGATTATTGCAATTAACGTAAAATACCTTTCAGAGCCGCTTAAGTTTAAATGTTGCCTGTATCCACCTCCCTGTATCTGTACTTACAAACATAATAGAAGTTGCCCTTAAAAAAGATCCAAATCACAAAAAATATATAAAATATGTATCACAACCACCAAGTAGCAAAGCAGTCATAGTGAAAAAATATTGTCATCTGTAAATAATAATGAACCCATCTTCTTTTCAGTCACTTTATCCTCTTTCTGATATCCGTGTCTTACTGCATTGGCTTATGTGGCTTATCCAGCACAACATTCAACAATGCAGTGATAACAGGCATTCTTGTCTTGTTCCGAAGTTTTAATGGGAATGTCTCCATGGCTTCATCATTTAATATGATGATGAAAGCTACTCTTACAATAAACTGTCATATAAAGAAAAAATATTGGCCAGGCGTGGTGGCTCACGCCTGTAATCCCAACACCTTGAAAGGCCGAGGCAGGTAGATCACCTGAGGTCAGGAGTTCAAGACCAGCCTGGCCAACATGGCGAAACCTTATGTCTACTAAAAGTACAAAAATTAGCCAGGCATAGTGGCAGGCACCTGTAATCCCAGCTATTCAGGAGGCTGAGGCAGGAGAATCGCTTGAACCCGGGAGGCGGAGGTTGCAGTGAACTGAAATCACACCACTGCACTCCAGCCTGGGTGACAAGAACAAGACTCTGTCTGAAAGAAAAGAAAAAGAAAAAATATTAGGGCAGGTACAGTGACGCATGCCTGTAGTCCCAGCACTTTGGGAGACCAGCACTTTGGCAGATCACCTGAGGTCAGGAATTCGAGACAGGCCTGGCCAACATAGTGAAATCCAGTCTCTACTAAAAATATAAAAATTAGCCGAGCGTGGTGGCACGTGCCTGTAGTCCCAGCTACTCGGGAGGCTGAGGCAGGAGAATCACTTGAACCCAGGAGGCGGAGGTTGCAGTGAGCCGAGATCCTGCCACTGCACTCCAGCCTGGGCAACAGAGCAAGACTCTGTCTCATAAAAAAATATATATATATTTCTTTTTTCTGTTTTAAATTTTTTTACTGTTATTTTTATATTATTTTTATATTTTTACTGTTATTTTTATATTATTTTATATTTTTTAATATAAAGGGAGGATAAAAATAGATCTACTGAGAAATGACTCAGAAATTCTTTCCCAATCCCCAGATACCCCGTTCACCTTCTCACAGGCAATCTCTGCTCTTGGCTTCTTTGGTGTCTTTCTAGAGATGTTCCGGGCTGATCCACCTGCATTAGTCTCTACCCCAAGGCTGCCACAGCAATGGACAGTGGACCACGGACTGGGGGCGTTAAACGGCAGCAATTTACTTCTCCCAGTTCTGGAGGCTGAAGTCCAAGACCAAGATGGCACAGGTCTGTTTTCTCTTGAGTTGCTCTCCCGGGCTTGCAGATGGGGCCTTCTCACAGGGTCCTCACGTGGCCTTTCCTAGGTGCACACACATCCCCGGTGTCTCTCTCTTGCCTTATAAGAACATCAGCTGAACTGGGTTAGGGCCCCCTCTTACAACCTGATTTAGTGTTAATTACTTCCTTCCTCAAAGGTTCTACCTCCAAATACAGTCCCATGGTGGGTTAGGGCTTCAACATATGAATTTGGGGATGGGGCGGGCACAGTTCAGTCTGTAATAATCCACGCTCTGGCCCCCCAAATTCATATCCTTCTCACATGCAAACGACATTCCATTCCAATAGCCCCAAAAGTCTTCACTCATTCCAGCATCAACTCTAGGCGCAGTCTCCTCTGAATATCTAAATTAGGCATGGGTGAAGCTTAATGCATGATTCATGCTGAGGCAGAATTCCTCTCCGGCTGTGAACCCGTGAAACCAGACAAGTTCCGTGCTTCCAAGACAGTGTGGGACCGGCATGGGATAGACATTCCGAAAGGGAGACATCGGAAAGAAGAAAGCGGTGATGGGTCCCAAGAAGTCCAAAACCCAGCAAGGCAAATTCCGCTTGCTCTTAAGCCTCAGAAGTAATCCTCTTTGGCTCAGCGTTCTGCCTTCCAGGCCCACGGGGGCAGTAGCCTGTAGTCCTGGCACCATGGCCCGACATGGGGATCTCGGCCCCAAAGCTCTGAGCAGCAGTCTGAGCCTTTGAAACTGAGAACGACACAGCCTTGTTCCCGGTCTGTGATGGCAACGTCAGGTCCTGCCGACCTCGGAGTTGCCTCCAGGGTCGTTCTCCTCTTTTCCTAAAGAATAATGCATGTTCACAGATGAATAGCTCTACTGTCCTGTCGAATTCCAGGACATCCATCTCCACAGGACACCGTGTCCTGTCTGTGTCCCCATTGGTCCAGGCCTGGCGGTGTCTCTGCTGGTATAATCCCATCTCCATGGCTGACTTCTGCTCAAATGGCTGATTCAATCCACACATCGCACCCACAATATCTATATAAAATGAATTTCCAGCCACACCCTTGCTGTTCTCTTTAGAACCTACTTCCTCATTTTTTGAAATATTAATAGGCTGAAAATTTCCCAAATCTTCAAGTTCTAGTTCCTTCTTGCTTAGAATTCCTTCAATTTATATTTCTCCGTTCTCACATTTTGCAATAAGCAGTAAGGAGAAACCAGTCCACACCTTCCACACTTTGCTTAGAAACGTCTACAGCTAAATATCCAAGTTCACCACTTTTAACTTCTCCTTTCTTCGCAAACACCAGAATACAATCCAGCCACGCCTTTTCCGCTTTATAACAAGAGTCACCTCTCTTCCAGTCTCCAGTAACACGCTCCTCATTCCCATCTGAGACCTCACCGGCATCCCCTTTCACATCCACGTTTCTACCAACACTCTCTTCAAGGCAATCTAGGCTTTTTCTAACATGCATCTCAAAAGTCTTCCTCCTCTACCTTTACCCAACCCCAAAGCCACACCCACACTTTCAGGCATTTGTTACAGCAGCACGCCACTTCTTGGCATCAAAATCTGTGTTTGTTAGGGCTGCCCTTACAGTGTACAGTGTACAACAGAAATTAATTTTATCACAGTTCTAGAAGCTGGAGGCCTAGGATCAAGGTGTTGGCAGTCAGGTGTCCCCAAGACCTCTCTCCTTGGCTTGCAGATGGCCATCTTGCTGGGCCCTCACATGGTCTCTTCTTCTGTGTGCACATATCCCTGGCGGCTCTTCTGAGGAGAACACCAGCCATACTGGATCAGGGACCCAGCCCTGTGACCTTACCTAACCTCAATAACCTCCTTAAAAGCCTCGTCTCCAAATATAGTCACATTGGGGTTAGGGCTTTAGCATATGAATTCTAGGGGGACACAATTCAGTTCTTAACAACAAACAAAGGAATAGATGATTGATAGATGCACAGATAGATAAGATTGATAGATCACAGATAGATAACAGGCAGATAACAGAAAGAAAATCAATCAGGATCAAACTCAGTGGCTCACACCTGTAATCCCAGCACTTTGGGAGGCCTAAGTGAGTGGGTCACTTCAGGCCAGGAGTTCAAGACCAGCCTGGCCAACATGGTGAAACCCTGTCTCTACAAAAATACAATAATTCGCTGGGCTTGGTGGCACACACCTGTAATCCCAGCTACTCAGGAGGCTGAGCACGAGAATCGCTTGAACCTGGGAGGTGGAAGTTTCAGTGAGCCAAGATCGTGCCACTGCACTTCAGCTAGGGCAACAGAGCAAGACTCTATCTCAAAAAAATAAAAAAGAAAAAAAAATTAAGAAAATTGACCAATAGAGCAACAGATAATAGATTGACAGAGAATTGATCAATAATTGATATATTGATTGATTCCACTTTTCTTCACAAATGGCAGTATGCTATTCACACCTTGACTTTTATATTTAAAACTCCATCTTGGAGATGTTTCTATACTAAGATATTAAACATTCTCTAGTTTTTGAAGGATCATAATTTATGAATGGACTTTAGGCTATTTCCAACATTCTACTCTTAGGAATAAATGTCACTGTGAAACCTTGTCCAAGTGTTATTTCACACCTGTGCGAATCACTGTAGGATAAATTCCTAGAAGGGGTGCGTGAATTCGTGACGGTGACAAATTGCCCCCAGGTGTGGCTGAAGCCCAGGATGTTCCCACCAGCCATGGGTCAGCATCCTGGGCACCCCAGCTTAGAACCCTCAGCAATCTCTCGATCCTGCACCTTCACCAGCCTGACAGGGGGTGGAAATGGTAACAGGGTCTAGTCTTGATTGGCCATTCTCCTATTAGGAGGAAGCCAGGGGTCTGTTCATACACATGAGGGCCATTTGAACAGTTTTTCCTGTAAATTCTGTCCATGTCCTTTGCCTTTCTGCCCAGTGTGTCACTATCTTCTTCATATGGATCTGTCCGAGTGTGACCCACAGCCAGGTGTTATTTGCAGTTTATAGACCCTGATTCTTTCCTCAGCTTCTGTCGCGCCTGTCTGGGTTTGTTCTGGTTTCTTCTTCGGGAGCACCTGTCACCCATTGTTTGGCTCTCATTTTCCTCATTCATATCTTATCACCATCTCTTTTTGTTTTCTTTCCTTGTGCATTCTGGGAGAGCTGCTTAAACTTATCCTAGATAGGGTATTTTCTTCTATTCTTTCTTTTCTTTTTTCTTTTTTTAGAAACAGGGCCTCACTCTGTCATCCAGGCTGGAGTATACAATGTCACGATCATAGAGCATCGCAGCCTCAAACTCCTGGGCTGAAGCGATCCTCCCACCTCAGCCTCCCACATAGCTGTGACTACAGGCAGGCAAGTGTCACTTTTGATTTTTTTAGGGACAGGGGTCTCGCTATGTCACTCAGGCTGCTCTCAAACTCCTGGGCTCAAGCGATCTTCCTGCCTCAGCCTCCTGAGTAACTGGAACTACAGGCATGCACCACCACACCCAGCCCCTAGATAGGGTATGTTAGCTACGTAGAGCAGGACACCCTTCTGCAAGTGACGAAAACAGTAAGAACATTCATCATGTCTCACAACAAGGGGCTCAGAGGTAGGAAACTCCAGGACTAGCTAACTCAGTAACGCAGCAGCCTAAGTCCAGGTTCCTTCCCTCTTTCTTCTCAATCCTCCTTGGTGGATAGAGGGAGGACATAGCTGTATGCACTGTGTGCAGATAAGATAATGTCTCACAGAAAAGAAGAACACTTCTTCCACGTGCCTCCTCTTACTGATGAGGAAACCCTTCCCCACACATCTGCTCGCAGAGGCCACCTCACAAGTCCCTGGCCGGCTGGGCATCCCATGACCAGGCCTAAGAGGATCACTGATGAAGGGGAATGAGACCACCATGGTTGGCTTAAACCAAGAGTCACATCCTGAAGCCAAAGAGGGGCCAGCAGCTGCGCCTTAGAAGGGTTCAGGACTCTGAGGAAAGGATTTGGTTAGCCTGGAAAAGGTTGAGATGTGAACATGGCTCTTGGTCAGCAAACAGATTTCCCCTTCATTTCTGGCCACCATTGATTCGATTCTCTACTGTTTCGCTTGCATTTCTGCTGCTAATGCTGCCATCCATTTTTCATGTATATTTCCTCAGGGCCTCCCTAGACACGCCGAGCTCCCTGGCTGCTTCTGCCTTCATCTTTGCCATCTCTTCTTTTCACTGCAATCCTGCATCTTTGCATCTAAATGTTCTCACTTTAAGGTCACATTTCCTTGAATTTTATTGTGAACACAAGGCAACTTTCTGCAGTTTAGTTCCGTTTCCTGAAGTCAATCTTTTGCAAAAGTATGTCTTTCCTCTTGGGGGCAAAGGTCGCTGTCTTTCCTCTTGCAGAATCATTCCCCGCCATCGTAGGGCATTTTATTTTCTGATGCTCTGCCCGGGAGGGATGCAAGCTCTCGAGTGCCCTTCCAAATCCACCTGGTTGCTGTTAGAACCCTCTGTTCTGATCTCCATGCCAGAGCCTTGGCTGTGAAGATCCGACCTCCAGCCAAGTTCTCAGTGTCTGGCAGCCATTTTCCTGGAGGGGCTCTGCTGGCTTGGGAGGCACCTTCACTTCTTCTGCCTGATTGCCTGACGATCCACAAGGAAATTTATTCATAGATAATTTGAAACAGTCTGAAGTCCTTCCAGTGCCAGAGAGACTGCATAAAAATCAGCAAGCCCCTGGGGGTAGCGCTCCCACAGCTATTCCTGTCTTCACCCGTCCCGCCTTCCAGCTTGATGTCCCACAGAGCAATGACCACCACCCATCCATGACCACCTCGGCCCAGGTTCATTGCTGGGGATTACTAGAGTCCCAGCTTGGCTATGGAAAGGGAGGTATGAGTGGAGGGATGAGGTGGGAGATGTCTGTGGTTGCCCCCAGAACGCAGACATCCGTGTGCCTTCACGTACATCCTCTGCGAAGCTGGCGGTGCTGCCCTCTCCACGGTCAGAAACTGGCCATGGTGTTGAGCTTTGCAGCCAGTGGAAGCCTCTTCCTGCCTTTCCACTTGGCCTGCCATGTTGCCTGGTGCCGCCATGCATTTGGGCTTCCCTCTTGCAGTGTGATGGACAGAGGCCAATGTTCCCAGTGGCCACGACGGAAATCCTGCAAGAGCACGGAAGCAGAAGCTGGTTCCATTGACGCTCTGTGCGTTTTCATGTTTGTTTCTTAAGACTTCATTGAAGCTTTTTTTCTCCTTTTGTTTGTTTGTTTTGCTAACATGCTGAGAGAAGAGAGAAAAATAAATCATCAAGACCTTTGTTTTTCTCCATATGAATCTCCAGCTGGTTTCTATTCTGAGATCCTGTTCCTGTCATCATCACCAACTTCTGATGGTTCCACAGGCAAAGCGGGTGGTGTTTTTTTCCATTAAACAAACAAAAAAAATCCCTCAAACAGAAGCCCTGAAATTGCTCCCTTCCCTCGGACACCCACAGGCCATCTGAAATACTTGCCATTTGCACATGATCCCAAGGGTGGCCCTCGGTGGCTCTGTCACCAGACGGACAGCACGCCTATGTCCCGGCAGCCTAGTGGCAGCTGGAAGTGCCTCCTTCGGTCTGCGCTTCTTGGCAGTGCCCTGCTCAGCCCGCGCCATCTGTGCTCAGCCCAGCCTCATCTCCGGGTAGGGTGGGTTCCCTTTTCTCTTTCCCATTCTCTGCTGGAGGATTTTCCACGGCTGTGCAGTCAGGGTGGGCCCACCGGTCATAAAATCATTGCCGCTGACTTTGCAGGAAAGGTCTTCCTAGGGCCTGACCGTTCTTGCACATCCTCCTCTGGAACTGGCTGAAGTGGCTGCCTCCAAGCCGGCCACGTAGCCACCTTTTCCTCTCCTGAGTCAGCCTGCCAGCCCAGGACGCCCCATAAATGAGCTCTCTGCAAAAGGAAGCTGTTGGTTTTGTGCCAAGATAGCACAGCATCAGAGGTCAAGGTCGGTTGCACATATGACAACCATGAAGTCTGTGCTTGTTAGTACCCCGTGACTAGCTCACACTCAGGGGATGTGATCAGCGTGGATTATTCTCAAATGGATGGGGACCATTTTGCTTGATGATTAAAAGCTGTCTACTTCATTTTTTTCCTCAAGAAAAGTAAATGCTTTTAAAGAGAACGTAGAACATATGTACATCCTGAAAGCTTTGGGAAACAAATTTTCTTTTTCTTCAATAGTGGGCTATTGGCTGGGCACAGTGGCTCACACCTGTAATCCTAGCACTTTGGGAGGCCAAGACGGGCAGATCATGTGGTCAGGAGTTCAAGACCAGCCTGGCCAACATGGTAAAACCCCGTCTCTACTAAAAATACAAAAATTAGCGGGGCATGGTGGCACGTGCCTGCACTCCCAGCCACTTGGGAGGCTGCGGCAGGAGAATTCCTTGAACCGGGACCCGAGAGGTGGAGGTTGCAGTGAGCCAAGATTGTGCCACTGCACTCCAGCCTGGGCTACAGAGCAAGACTCCATCTAAAAAAAAAAAAAGGTGGGCTATTATGCTTGATTTTCCAAAGATCACTACCTTATTTTCCTGAATATCCTTATGATGTCGGAGAGACCGTTTTTGTTCTTTTTACCAACGAAATGAGGAAATGGAGGCCTAGAGAGATTAATGGCCCTGAAGCCAAGAGAGGAACAAACGTTCTCAGCATGTCTAACAGGCTATTTTTCCTGGACCACCATACCTCAATTCTCACAAGACTCTTCTGAGTAAATACCTCCCAAGAGGAGGGAAAGAAACTAACACTCACTGATCACCCTCTACATCCTAGAAACTCCAATAAGCACTTTTCTCAACTGTTTGCATTTTTGACAATTTAGGACTCAGATCAGAGAGGTTAAGTAACTGGCCCAAAGTCACCCAGCTAGTAAGGAATGGGTCTGGGATTTGAATGCAGGGGTGTTTGATGCTGACACTAGAGCTTTCTCCCTGAGCCTCCTGAGCTCAGCAAACAGGGTGGATTTGGGAGACAGGAGATGAAGGAAGTAAATAGAAGCCGAGGCCAGTCAAATAAACCAATCGCCAAGATTCGGCTCTTTGCCTGGACCATTGTGCCTGCCCCTGAGCAGCCTGGAAATTCCCCACCCAGCTTCCCACAGTGCTTTTGAAACTGGCCGCACAAGTCCACCAAATCTATCCAACACCAGGCATCATTCTGCAAAGGTGCCCACCGCACCAGGTACAAAGGGAGGCAGAGAGTTCTTGGCTTTCCTTTCTGATTAGCTGGTCCTTAGGGGGTTGATTTGTTTGCTTGTTTTGTTTAAACTGGACTCTTAAAGGTTATTTCAGGCTTTCATTATAAAGTGTGCAATGTCAACCAAGTCTTCATCTGCTGATACTAAGGTTCTCTGATGGCGACAGCATGACCACAGCACACAGATGAGGCGCTTCTTTTTTTAAGACAGAGTCTCGCTGTCACCCAGGCTGGAGTGCAGTGGTGCAATCTTGGCTCACTGCAACCTCCGCCTCCTTAGGCTGAAGAGTTCCTCTTACTTTAGCTTCCCAAGTCGCTGGAGTAACAGGTGTGCACTACCATACTCAGCTAATTTTGCACTTTCAGTAGAGACAGGCTTTCACCATGTTGCCCAGGCTGGTCTCAAACTCCTGAACTCAGGTAATCTGCCCACCTGGGGCTCCCAAAGTGCAGGGATGACAGGCGCCTTCTCAGATTCACATTCACCTCCGTTCATTCATACAAGAACCCAGGGACAGCTTCTCACCTGCATCTTATAGATGGAGACTCTGAAGCCCAAAGGCATTCTGGTGACTCAGGCTGGGGTTCAACTATTGGTCTTTTTTTTTGATATGGAGTGGCACGATCTTGGCTCACTGCAACCTCCACCTCCTGGGTTCAAGTGATTCTCCTGCCTCAGCCTCCCAAGTAGCTGGGACTACAGGCATGCACCACCACACCCGGCTAACTTTTATATTTTTTAGTAGAGACAGGGTTTCACCATATTGGACAGGCTGGTCTTGAACTCCTGACCTCGTGGTCCGCCCGCGTTAGCCTCACAAAGTGCCGGGATTACAAGCCTAAGCCACCGTACCCGACCAGCTCTTGGTATCTTAACAGCAAAATTCCCAGAGGCCTCCTCCTGTAGGAAATGCCACAGCCATCTGGGCATCCCCCTACCCCACTTTGCACCGCAAATGCTTCGGAAGTGTCCCCAAGTATCGCCTCTGTTCCACCAGGTCACACTTACTCACCCTGGAAGTGAGGTTGTGAGCTGGAACTCATGACAGGGGAAGACTTCCTCTCCCAGCACTGACAGACCATTGTTGGGATGTTTTGGCATTTGGGATGTTGAGCCTGGAGGGATAGGTTGAATAACGGTCCCCAAAGATGTCCCCAGAATTTGCAAACATTTGACCTCACATGGTTAAAGGGATTTTGCAGATGTGATGAGTGAATGATCTTGAGGTGGGGGATGGTATCGGGTTATCTGGGTGGCCCATGTAGTCACAGGGCCCTTATAAGAGGGAGGGAAGAGGGTCAGACTCAAGGAAGGAGCCCTGACCATGGAAACCCAAGTCAGAGTGGTGTGGCTGGAAGCCAAGGAACGTGGCAACCTCTAGAAGCTGGAAGAGGCAAGGAATTAATTCTTTCCTAGAAGCCAGATGCAGTGGTTCATGCCTATAATCCCAGCACTTTGGGAGGCTGAGGTGGGTAGATCACAAAGTCAGGAGTTCAAGACTAGCCTGGACAACATGGTGAAAACCTGTGTGTACTAAAAATACAAAAAATTAGCCAGGCGTGGTGGCACATGCCTGTAGTCCCAGCTACTCAGGAGACTGAGGCAGGAGAACTGCTTGAACCGCAGAGGCAGAGGTTGCAGTGAGCCGAGATTGTGCCACTGCACTCCAGCCTGGCTGACAGGGTGAGACTCCGTCTCAAAAAAAAAAAAAAAATACAAAAAGAATTAGCCAGGTGTAGTGGCTCACACCTGTAGTCCCAGCTACTTGGGAGGCTAAGATGGGAGGACAACTTGAGCCCGGGCGGCAGAAGATGCAGTAAGCCGAGATCGTGCCATTGCACTGCAGCCTGGGCGACACAGCCAGACCCCGTCTCAAACAGGGTCTCTCCTAGACAAGTCTCTCCTAGAGGCTCAGAAGGAGCAGCCCTGCTGACCCCTTGATTTCAACCCCATACTACCCATTTGGGACTTCAGCCCTCTGGGATAAGGTGACACACTGTGTTGTTTGAGGCCACTAAGTTTGTGGCAATTCGTTACAGCCGCAAGAGGAAACTCACGCACACAGCATTACAGACGGAGCCCCGCCACTCCAGTCCAGTGGCCGGCACTCCCCCACACAAAGAAAATGCATGGGCTAGTGGCCCATGAAGTCACAAAGGCCACCACTGGTGTCAGCTACACCGGATGGCATGACAAGTCCCCCTTTGGGGTTGAAATACGCCCAATCAAATTCACCTGCAGACTGCTGGCAGCACAGCCTTAGGGTCAGAAATAGGTCATTGCCCCTCATGCAACAATTTCAATCCATTTTAAAATTACTATTATTACAGGGTCTGGCTATGTTGCCCAGGCTGGACTCAAATTCTTGGGCTCAAGTGATTCTCCCATTCAGCTTCCCGAGTGGCTGGGACTACAGGCGCACGCCACCATGTCTGTCTAACCCATTTTGCATGAATTCTTATGAGAAAATACTCCCCGCCTCGTTTTTTCCATGAATGTGGTAAGGCCCTGGTCCAGGAAACAGAAAAAAGAAAAGTATCACACTATTTCAGAATGCAAGAGAAATTAATTAAATCCAAATTTTTAAAGAACGTTAAAAGTTGAACACAACTCAAAACATACTTGAGATTCAGATTGGATTTCAAAACACTTTCTGAGAAGACAACCAAAAAAAAACCCCAAATGACTTTTCTTTCCCAGAATACCCCAAAGGGAACTAGAATGGAATGGTCCAGAAAGGCAGGTGGGAAAAGTCTGTGGGGATTTAGGGGAAAGTGGAAAAAAAAAAAAGGAAGAAAAATTCAGGGTTGTCTCCTGGTTCTCAGTAATCCTGGAGCTAGACAGACACCGCTGGATGGAGTGAACATCAGGAAATACCGCTGTGGAATGTCAAACTGAAGCAATTGGAAACAGGGCACGGGTTAGTCCGCCAGGGAAGGTGGCGTTGCTGATCTGAAAGTGCAAAGCAAACTACGACTTCACGGAGGGAGCTCGCTAGGAACAGGCGTGCGAGGGCTGGATCTGGGGAGCCTTCTCTCAGGAAAGGGCACCCCCGGAGGCCCATTTTCCTTGTCAAGACACAAGTATCATCTCTGAGACTCTCCTGTGATTGGAAGGTCTCTCCAGAGAACACCCAACCTCATAAAAATCATGCCAGTGGTGGGGTACAGCGGCTCATGCCTGGAATCCCAGCACTTTGGCAGGCCAAGGTGGGAAGATCGCTTGAGCTCAGGAGTTTGAGACCAGCCTGGCCAACACAGCAAGATCCCACCTCTACAAAAAATAAAATTCGTTGTGTGTGGTGGCACATGCCTCTTATCCCACCTACTCAGGAGGAGGGTGAGGTGGGAGGATGGCTTGACCCCAGGAGGCAGAGGTTGCAGTGCGCCAAGACAGCATTACTGCACTCCAGCCTGAGTGACTGAGCAATACCCTGTCTCAAAAAAAAAAAGTAGAAACAATCCAATATCAAAAAAAAAAGGAAAGTAAACAAGTTATGGTACATTCATATGTTTGAATATTATATAGCAATTAAAATCATATTTCCAAAGACTATTTAAGGACTGGAGTGAGTCTTAATAAAATATCATGTGGGCCAGGCACGGTGGCTCATGCCTACAATCCTAGCACTTTGGGAGGCCGAGGTGGGTGGATCACGAGGTCAGGAGTTCAAGACCGGCCTGTCCAATATGGTGAAACCCCGTCTCAACTAAAAATACAAAAATTAGCCCTACATGGTGGCACACGCCTGTAGTCCCAGCTACTCAGGAGGCTGAGGCAGAAGAATCGATTGAACCCAGGAGGCAGAGGTTGCAGTGAGCTGAGATCACGCCACCGCACTCCAGCGTGGGTGACAGAACGAGACTCCATCTCAAAAAAAAAAAAAATTATGTGAAAAGGGCAAATATGATAAAAATTCCACCAGACTCAGTAATTATGTATTTGTACAGATTGACAGTTTTGTGGAGGAGGATGGTCAGCGGAGGGGCTTTGGAATTAGACCAATTTCCGTGGAGGGGTCTGGCCCAGTCACTTCTTAGCCATGTGAATGTGGTACATTCTTCCCGCTCTCTGACTCCATTATCTCACCTGTCAGATGGGCTGGAACTGGAGGAAGCAATGACGACGCTTGTGGGATATTACGTGGTAAAGCAGGCGCTGCTGCTGTGTTCACTCTTCTTGCCATCGTGGTTTCTTGTCTCTGCCACTACTCTTTCTCTGTCCTCCAATCTCTACCTGAGCAGTTCTGTGTGTTGGCCCCATCCCAGAAATTACCATATTTTTTAGACATAACAAAGGCAGCGCCAATGGTGAGTACTTGTGAAAATCAGCCCTGGAGCGTGTGGGCCCCAAGGCAGCCTCGTGGTGCTGGTGCAGATGATCCTGACAACCTGCAGACTACAGGCATGCAGGGCTGGTGAGCAGGGCGCTGTAGGACCTTCAAAGGTCAACGCTGAAGGTGTGTGGTGAGTCGAGATAGCCCTGCACTGCCAGTCATCAGCCAGGCCACTCCCCACCCTCCCCGCAAGGTCTGCAAAGCAGAAAATGCTTCTGCCGTCAGGGAGGCAAGGAGAGGCTTCCTGTCACCCATACAGTTTCCCAGCTCTACACAGGGAAAGAGGGTGCAATAAGGGTGATCAACAATGATAACAGGTAGAGTATTCTACATTATATATGAGAAGGCATATATAACAGTATGCATATTATATGTAATGTAGTATACATAATACTGCATTAGTCCATTTTCACACTGCTGGTAAAGACATACCTGAGACTGGGTAACTTGTAAGGAAAGAGATTTAATGGACTCACAGCTCCCCATGGCTGGGGAGGCCTCACCATCATGGCAGAAGATGGAGGAAGAAGAGCAAGGGACATCTTACACGGCGGCCGGCAAAGAGAGGCTTTGTGCAGGGAAACTCTCCCTTGTAAAACCATTGGATCTCGTGGGACTTACTCACTACCAGGAAAACAAGATGGGGAAAACCACCCCCATGACTCAATTCATTCCCATCAGGTCCCTCCCACACCTGTGGGAACTGTGGGAGTGCAATTCAAGATGAGATAAACCATAACAAATGATAATAGCTAATTATATTATATATGCCATATAGTAATATATAGCATATAATAGTTATATTATTTTCTATATAGCATATATACTCATAACTATTATGATTATAGTTATTCTCTATCAGATAATATATAATACAGCTACTATTATCACAGTTGTATTATTCCCTATTAGAGGATATATAATACCTACAACTATTATTATTACGGTTATCTTATTCTCCATTAGATAATATGCAATGCCTATAACTATTCAGATTATTATTCTGTTTCTGAGTTTGTCTTTGGTTATTCTCTGGAGCACTCGAGAGCTTGGCTTCAGCTCATGGGGCACCCTAGATTCCAGTCTTACTCCTGCCTGATGAGACTGATACATGTACGCAGACTCTTCCAGCCTCTGCTTCTTTAACGATGAATGCTGAGAGCAAGCAGCATCTCTCGAGGGCACGCTATGTGCCGGGCACTGCCCGTGCATTATCCCTTCAAAGTGTTGCCACAGTACTGTGGGCTGCACGTCATTCTGTGGCATATGCCAGGATATATCATGTTCTGTGGGAGCCTGCCAGCCACTTGTCCCTTCCCTGTACACACTGCCATTCCCCCCAACACAGGGAACTATGCCTTCACCCCCTTGAAGCTTTTGACTAATAGAATCATGTTGTGCCATTCCAGGGCTTAGCATTAAAGAGGTCTAGAAGTTTCTGCTCCCCTTCTCTTGAAATATTTGCTCTGGGGACACTCCCTCTTGGAGCCCAGTCAACATGGAGAGGCCATGTATAGGCACTGTGACTGACAACCCCAGTTGAGCTCCCAGGCCACAGCCAGCATCAATCACCAGCCGTAGGAGTGCGCCACCTTGGACACCAGCCCAGGTAGGCCTTCAGAGGACTTTAGCTCCAGCCAGTATCTTACCGCAGCCTCAGGAGACACTGTCAGCAAGAACAGTGACAAAGCCCCGTCCGCCCATACCATATATGGTTTGGCTCTGGGTCCCCCCCAAATCTCATCTTAAATTGTACTCCCACAATTCCCACGTGTTGTGGGAGGGTCCCAGTGGGAGATAATTGGTTCCCCCGTGCTGTTCTCATGGCAGTGCATAACCCTCACGAGATATGATGGTTTCATCAGGGGCTTCTGATTTTGCGTCTTCGTCATTCCCTCTCTGCTTGCTGCCACCCATGTAAGATGGGACTTTCTCCTCCTTGCCTTCCGCCATGATTATGAGGCGTCCCCAGCCATGTGGAACAGTGAGTCCAATTCTTTCTTTTGTGAATTGCCCAGTCTTGGGTATGTCTTTATCAGCAGCATGAAAACGGACTAATACACCATAGAAGCATGAGAAATGGTAATCAACTATTGTTTTAACCACCATATTTTGGGGTGATTTCTTAGTGCAGCAATGGATAACTAGAACACACTTGTTTCCTATTTGCAGTTGGGGAAACTGAGATCTCAGAGCTGAAAAGACTTGCCCAATTCAGTTGCTAAGTAGCAGAACCAAGATTCCTGGAGCCCAGGTTCCTGATCATCAGCTCACACAGCCTCTGCACCAGGCTGGAAGAGGGAACGCCATGGGATGGTAGAGTTTCCCGTGTGTTCAGGAAGCTATAAGATGAGCTCACGAACGTGAGAGCCAAAAAGGGGGGTGACAAAGAAGTATGGCTCTGCCCAGCGCTCACAGGAGGGCTCTCCGGGTTCAGAGCAAACCGCAAGGGGGCAGAGAGATGGGGCCCAGCCGGCTTACTGAGTGACGCAGGGAACTGTCCTCCTGTCGCAGGACATCACTCTAGGGGATAAAATCAGACTCACTGCCAGAGCCACCGCTGAAAAACAGACCCCAGTGGCGAAGGCAGCAGAATCTGTCTCCTGCACAGCATAGTCTTCAAGCTCAAGCCATCATGTATGACCAGAAACCAGAGGAGGGGCGCCAGCACTCCTGACATGTCCAAACAGCAGGGCTTTGTGCCCCTTCACATGGAGAGATGAAGGTTCATGATTTCTAAGGCAGCTGGGACAGGCCGTAGGTTCCCAAAAACCCAAGCTTTCTTCTCGGGATCAGAAAAGCAGAGACCTCAGGCAGAGGCAGCTCAGGAAGCCCCAAGAACGATGGAAAGTTGGGCCCCAACAAGGGGAAATGTGCGGAGGTCCAGGCTGCTGTCCAGGGACACCTACCGGGTCCCTGGATTAAGGTGAAGTCTGTTATTTAGCAGCCACTGCTCACCTTCCTTCTGAGAAGACAGCTGCCTTCTCCTTCCTCTCTGCTTTAATCTATTCTATGTTTATTATTAGGGAAATTTCTGGAAGTGGAACCTCTGGAAGCCAGAACCAAACCCAAGGAAACAGCTTCAGGCATGTTGGATCTGCTCTAGGCTAACACATTTGTCCTGGTTTGCCCAGGACCTTCCTGGTTTTAGGACTGACAGCCTCAAATCCGAGGAAACCCCTCCGTCACAGACATCACCCCAGGACGATGGGTCACCTTAGTCGACTTCTGCCACAGACACGAAAATTTGTTCGCATTCTGTGGTCAGAACCAAGGCTCCCCTCCCTCCTCCAAATTAAAGAAACAGCCCAGGCACAGTGGCTCACACCTGTAATCCCAGCACTTTGGGAGGCCAAGGTGGGTAGATCACTTGAGGTCAGGAGTTCAAGACCAGCCTGGCCAACTTGGTGAAACCCCATCTCTACTAAAAATACAAAAATTAGCCAGCGCATGTGGCATACACCTGTAATCCCAGCTACGTGGGTGGCTGAGGCACAAGAATCGCTTGAACCTGAAAGGTGGAGGTTGTGGTGAGCTGAGATTGCACCACTGCACTCTAGTCTGGGTGATGGAGAGAGACTCTGTCTCAAAAAAAGAAAAAAGAAAAACCCCACTAGTTCTTCCTCACCTTGAATGAGGCCACCTTTCACCCTGGGAGAGAACAGACATGACCTTGAGTAATAAAAATAGCAGCAATAATAACAGTGATTGTGGTAGTTAACACAATTAGAGTACTTCTTGAACATCAGATCATGTTGCAAGCCCTTCTCAAGTAGTGCCTCGTTCAGTCCTCATCACAACCCAGTAAGGGAGGTGCCATCCTTACCCATTTCCTGGTGGAGGTTACTGAGTCTGGAGGAGTGAAGTGCTTTGCCCAAGATCACACATCCAGCTGTGGTGGAGGAAAGATTCTCACTCAAGCAGATTGCCTGAGTTCAAAGCTGACGGCGGCACTTTCTAGCTGGGTGGCTTTGGGCAATTAAGTGAAGTTACCTCCTGAGCCTCACTTTGCTCATTGATATGGTTTGGCTCTGTGTCCCCACCCAAATCTCATCTTGAATGTTGAACTGTACTCCCATAATTCCCATGTGTTGTGGGAGGGACCCAGTGGGAGATAATTTGAATGGTGGGGATGCTTTCCCCACTCTGTTCTTGTGGTAGTGAATACGTCTCATGAGATCTGATGGTTCTATCAAATGTTTCCGCTTTTGCATCTTCCGCGTTTTTCTCTTGCCACCGCTATGTAAGAAGTGTCTTTTACCTCCACCATGAGGCTTCCCCAGCCATGTGGAAATGTAAACGCAATTAAACTTCTTTTTCTTCCCAGTCTCAGGTATGCCTTTATCAGCAGCATGAAAATGAACTAATACAGTAAACTGTACCAGTAGAGTGGGGACATTGTTGAAAAGATAACCAAAAATGCTGAAGCGACTTTGGAACTGGGTCACAGGCAGAGGTTGGAACAGTTTGGAGGGCTCAGAGGAAGACAGGAAAATGTGGGAAAGTTCGGAACCTCCTAGAGACTTGTTAAGAGGCTTTGACAAAAATGCTGATAGTGATATGGACAATAAGTCCAGGCTGAGGTGGTGTCAGATGGAGATGAGGAACTTGTTAGGAACTGGAGCAAAGCTGGCTCTTGTTTTGTTTTAGCAGAGACTGGAGGCATTTTGCCCCTGCCCTAGAGATTTATGGAACTTTGAACTTGAGAGAGATGATTTAGGTTATCTGGTGGAAGAAATTTCTAAGCAGCAAAGTATTCAAGAGGTGACTTGGTGCTGTTAAAAGCATTCCATTTTAGGCCAGGTACGGTGGCTCATGTCTGTAATCCCAGCACTTTGGGAAGCTAAGGCTGGCAGATTACACGGTCAGAAGTTCGAGACCAGCCTGGCCAACTAGTGAAACTCCGTCTCTACTAAAAATACAAAAATTAGCTGGACATGGTGCTGTGTGCCTGTAATCCCAGCTACTCAGGAGGCTGAGGCAGGAGAATTGCTTGAACCTGGGAGGCGGAAGTTGTAGTGAGCTGAGATCGCACCACTGCACTCCAGCTTGGGTGACAGAGCGAGACTTCATCTCAAAAAATAATAAATAAATAAATAAATAAATATGAAATAAAATAAAGGCATCCCATTTTAAAAGGGAAACAGAGCATAAAAGTTTGGAAAATTTGCAGGCTGATGATGCAATAGAAAAGAAAAACCCATTTTTTGAAGAGAAATTCAAGCTGGCTGCAGAAATTTGCATAAGTAACAAGAAGCTGAATGTTAATCCACAAGACAATGCAGACAATGTCTCCAGGGCATGTCAGAGGTTTACACAGCAGCCCCTCCCATCACAAATCTGAAAGCCTAGGAGGAATAAATGGTTTTGTGGGCTGGGCCCAGGGCTGTTGCTAACAGGGGCCAAGGTACAGCTCAGCCCATAGTTTCAGAGGGTGCAGGCCCCAAACCTTGGCAGCTTCCATATGGTGTTGAGCCTGCAGGTGCACAGAAGTCAAGAAGTGAGGTTTGGGAACCTCCACCTAGATTTCAGAAGATGTATGGAAATGCCTGGATGCCCAGGCAGAAGTTTGCAGCAGGGTCGGGGCCCTCATGGAGAATCTCTGCAAGGGCAGTACAGAAGAGAAATGTGGGGTCACAGCCCCCACCCAGTCCCTACTGGGACACCACCGAGTGCAGCTGTGAGATCTACCATTCTGTGAGATCTGCAGACCCCAGAATGGTAGATCCACTGACAGCTTGCATCATATGCCTGGAAAAGCTGCAGACACTCAACGCCAGTCTGTGAAAGCAGCCAGGAGGGAGGCTGTACCCTGCAAAGCCACAAGGGGTGGAGCTCCCGAAGACTATGGGACCCAGCTCTTGCAGCAGCATGACCTGGATGTGAGACGTGGAGTCAAAGAAGATCATTTTGGAGCTTTAATTTGACTGCCCCTCTGGATTCGGGACTTACATGGGCCCTGTAACCCCTTTGTTTTGGCCAATTTCTCCCATTTGGAATAGCTGTATTTATCCAATACCTTTACCTCCATTGTATCTAGGAAGTAACTAGCTTGCTTTTGATTTTACAGGCTCATAGATGGAAGGGACTTGCCTTGTCTCAGATGAGACTTTGGACTGTGGATTTTTGGGTTAAGACTTTGGGGGACTGTTGGGAAAGCATGATTGGTTTTGAAATATGAGGATATGAGATTTGGAGGGGCCAAGGGTGGAATGATACTGTTTGGCTGTGTCCCCACTCAAATCTCATCTTGAATTGTACTCCATAATTCCCATGTGTTGCGGGAGGGACCCAGTGGGAGATAATTTAAATCATGGGGGCATTTTCCCCCATACTGTTCTTGTGGTAGTGAATAAGTCTCATGAGATCTGACAGTTTTATCAGGGGTTTCTGCTTTTGCATCTTCCTCATTTTTCTCTTTTCACTGCCATGTAAGAAGTACCTTTCACCTCCCATCATGATTCTGAGGCCTCCCTAACCATGTAGTACTGTAAATCTAATTAAATCTCTTTTTCTTCCCAGTCTCATGTATGTCTTTATCAGCAACATGAAAACAGACTAACACACTTGTCTGTAAAATGGGGATAACAACCCTCCTCGGAGGACTGTTGTGACAAAGAAATAAAAGAACATAAGGAAAGAACCCAGTTCATGCCTGGTATATGAGGGCCTGAAAAATACATGCGGTGATGATGACGATGCCGATTACTATTTTTCTTTTGCGGAACTCTCTGGATACAGAACCTACAGAAGCCAGCACAAAGTCCAGGGAAACTAGATGAGGTGGCTCTTCCCCCTCCAGGCCACCCCAATCTAAGCCACACCCAGAAAGCCCCTCAGGCAGCAAGAGAGGCTTCACCAAGCACATTCCCAAACACCTCACATGTCTCATTCAGTGTCTGGCACAGTCTTTAATACTCCTGCAACGCTCCAGGAATAGGACGTTTCTCCCAGAGGGGATTTGGTAAAGGAGGGTGGCTTCAATGGTGCTCTGAGACTCATTTGGCCTTGGTACATGTAGCAGTCCATTATCATTGCAAAACAAAACAACTGCAGAAGTTCAGAGGCAAACACCCACGAGCGTTCACCACCCACACTCTGGGGTGGTTGACAGGCGGCTCTGCTGATCTTAGTTGGGCTCTCACACATGTCTAGGAGTTGGCTGGACGTTGGCTAACCCAGGCTGGCTTCAGCAGGAGCCACTAGATGGCTCGCCTGTGCCCCACATGTCTAACTAGGCTTGTTCTCACAATGATGGCAGAGACTCAAGCAATTAAGTGGAAACACACAACACCCCTTGAGGCCTAGCCTGGGAACTGACCTATCATCACTTTCTTCTCATCCTCCTGGATAAGGCAAGTCACAGAAGGTGGGCAATACCCACCAACTTCCGGACTGGAGAAGCTTCAAGGTCACATTACAAAAGGCATTAACATAGAAGATGACAAGCAATTCACATTCAGGCTCTAACCAAGCCATTCAGTGATGAAATGTTGCTCTTCCCAGCCAAACCTCCCCTTTACTCCAATTTATTTTTTTTTAAAAGCACCAAATGTGTATTATAACACCCTGAAATCATTATTTTAAACCTCTCCCTAGTTAAGACCCCTTTTTTATGTCCAAATAGTAAGTACAAACCACAACTTTATAAAGACATGAACCTCCTAAAGGTTGAGGAGATGTTCTTGAGAAGTTAACTTTTTATAAATTAGATATTATTTGCTTTAGGTAGGAAAGTTTTGCTACTCAGGTGAATCTTCAAAATTTTAAACAATTGCTGAAATAAACTACATTAAATGTAGTTTAGATAAGTCGCCTTAAAAGAGAAATCCAGCAAGGATTCTGGAAATTAGAAGTAACGACCCGGGAGTCCATGTCTCGGGGCTCTGTCGCCAGCCAGCCCTGTTTCTCCACCTGTAAAACTGGAATCATAACCATAGTTATGCTAATAATAATATTGTACACTACCTCACCTGCGTTTCCCCACAGTCTCAGAAACTGAAATAATTACTATCCCTTCATTGTACAGATAAGGAAAATGAGACTCAGAAAGGGTGAGTGATTTACACACCCCCCGTAAAGTCACATAGTTCATCTTCGAGACAGAGTTCTGCTGGAACCTCCATGTTCCCTTCTATGCTGTGGCTGAGAACGTAAACTAGCACTATGGAAAACAGTGTGGCGATTCCTTAAAGAACTAAAAGTAGAACTACCATTTGATCCAGCAATCTCACTACTGGGTATCTACTCAGAGGAAAAGAAGTCATTATACGAAAAAGATACTTGCACACGCATGTTTACAGCAGCACAATTTGCAATTGCAAAAATGTGGAACCAACCCAAATGCCCATCAATCAACAAATGGAGAAAGAAACCATGGTGTATATATATACACGATGGAATGCTATTCAGCCATGAAAAGGAATGAATTAATGGCATTCACAGCAACCTGGTTGGGACTGGAGACTTATTCTAAGTCAAGTAACTCAGGAATGGAAAACCACACATCCTGTGTTCTCATTCGTAGGTGGGAGCTAAGCTCCGAGGATGCAAAAGCGTAAGAACGACACGGTGGACTTTGGGGACTCGGGGAAAGGGTGGGAGGGGGTGAAGGATAAAAGACTACACATTGGGTTCAGTGTGCACTGCTTGGGTGACGGGTGCACCAAAATCTTACAAATCACCACTAAAGAAATTACTCATGTAACCAAACACCATCTCTTCCCCCAAAACCTATGGAAATAAATTTTTTTTAATTAAAAACTAAAATAAAACCTCTATGTTCTAAGTCTCAGTCCTAGGATCTTTTTCCCCTCTCCAAATTTGCAAGCCAGCAGAAAGATAACTAGCGAAGTGGGGGGAGGATTCACTGACAGGGCCTCTGTGGGTTTCTCGTTAGAAGAAACTGTTCTTTCCCTTGCTTCTCCATTGTGGTTTTCTTTTCTTTTTCTAATTTTACCATGAGCCACCTCATTCGGATATACCCAAATCTGGCTTCCTGGAACCGTGCAGAAAAGCGGCTCTCAAAACCTTCTCCTCCCTTTTTCCCCTTCTCCTCTTCCAGCCGCAGCTGCAGCCTGAGCCCTGAGTGGCTGCTCTCCAGCAGCTGGGAATGCCTGCATTTTTGAGAATCCAGCAGACCAAGGCCCCGGTTTTTAATATCACCAGTAGGTGCTTTCCCCAGAAGTCCTGCCAAAGCCGTCTCCAAGGCCCTGACAGTATCATGCGGGCCCGGGAGAAACAACCGAACAAGATTAAGACCAATAACACAGACTTCACTTCTAAAAGATGGCCAAACGCTCCCGAGATGGCAGAGATCGGAAGCATCAAGACTTAGAAAACCGTATCTTAGAAAATATCCCATCATCACTGGAGGGCTGTGAATTTCCTTTTACTATCATTCTGAAATTGGAGAAAGGACCCAGGCCAGGCTGGAGGTCAGGAAGAGCAGAGCTGGGACAAGCCTGGAAGCCAGGGCCACTGAGCCAGCTGCTTTCAAGGCCACATGTGCGGGAGAACGGCACAGAGCTGTCTGGCTCTGGAATCATCCATCTGGGACTGAGCTAGGCGTGCCTGTGGGTGGCACTGGCTAATTGCTCTCATGTTTTCTTTCAATAAACAGCACCCTTGTTCAGGTCCTCTGAGCTCCTGTTGAGGAAGCAGGAAAATAGTCCAAATCCCTGCCCTCTGGGGCTGGCATTTTACTGGGGGTACAGGTAATAAAGAACAGATACAGTCACATGTGGTGGCTCACGCCTGTAATCCCAGCGCTTTGGAAGGCCAAGGCAGACGGATCACCTAAGGTGGGGAGTTCAAGCCCAGCCTGGCCAACATGGTGAAATTCCATCTTTACTAAAAAACACAAAAAAAAATTAGCTGGGTGCAGTGGTGGGTGCCCTGCAATCCCAGCTATTCAGGAGGCTGAGGCAGGAGAATCTCTTGAACCCGGGAGGCAGAGGTTGCAGTGAGCCAAGATCACGCCAACGTACTCCAGCCTGGGCAACAAGAATGAAAACTCCATCTCACGATAACAATAATAACAGACACAATGCAGTGGTAAGTACATGATAGACTTGTCAGGATACGTGGAGTGGAGAAAGGGGCATCGGGAGCCCTGGGGGGTCAGGGTGAGTTGCAGAATTAAAATAGGCCTCCCTGAGATGTCACTGAGTAAAGATGCAGAAAGATCAGGAAGTGAAATAGACCTACACAGCTCCCAAAGATCCACAGCCCAGTCCCCAGAGCCTGTAAATGACCATGTGAATGGACCTGACATGGTACAAGGGGCTCTGCAGAGGTGACTGCATGAAGGAACTCGGGATAAGAGATGACCCAGGAGGGACAATGTCATCACAGGGTCCCTTATAAGAAAGAGGCAGGGGCCGGGTGGCTCACGCCTGTAATCCCAGCACTTTGGGAGGCTGAAGCAGGCGGATCACAAGGTCAGGAGTTCAAGACCAGCCTGCCCAAGATGATGAAACCCCGTCTCTACTAAAAATACAAAAATTAGCCAGGCATGGTGGTGGGTACCTGTAGTCCCAGCTACTTGGAAGGCTAAGGTGGAGAATCGCTTGAACCTGGGAGGCAGAGGTTGCAGTGAGCCGAGATCACACCACTGCACTCCAGCCTGGGCGACAGAGCAAGATTCCATCTCAAAAAAAAAAA
>PVKP010013823.1:0-26996 GCA_004027715.1 Plecturocebus donacophilus | reverse complement strand
CTGTGGATGCCTTGATTTTAGCCTGGTGAGAGGCATTTTGGACTTCTGGCCTCCAGAATTGTGAGATGATCAATGTGTGTTGTTTTAAGTCACTCACTTTGTGATAATCTGTTACAGCAGCAACAGGAAACGATTACAGGGAGTTAGCCAGGCTGGGAGGCAGTGTTCCAGGCTCGGCCACCACAGGTGCAAAGGTCCTGAGGCAGGGAGCATATGTGGAGGGCTCTAGGAGCAATGGGGAGGCTGGGGTTGCTGGTTCAAGGCATGGAACCTAATCACATCTGCAAAGACCTTTTCTTCCAGTAAAGTCATATTCACAGATTCTGGGCAGACACATCTTTGGGAGGAGCACCATTCAGCCTAGTCCACCCCTCGGGCTCCTGTGCCACAGCTCAGGGTCTCAGGAAAGAGAGCGGCCTCCAAAATGACGCCTGGACCCACAGGCACGCGTGATCAAGTACAAGCTCTTCTCCTTAGCTCCAGATTAGAGACTTCCTTTTCCCAAGCTCTTTATCCCATGTCCAGCCTCATGTGTTGACTGCCATCTGGAGCTGACGCTGACGTACCTGGAAGTGATGTGATGATAGAGAGAGCATCCCAGATAAAGTGAGGATGGCTGCTACTTGGGGGCTCAAAACCCACAGCAGGGCCCCCACCATTCCAGACCTTCCTGGGCGGAGGAAACCTCGCCTTCCACTCTCTGTCCCTTCTGACATCCTGCCCCTCAACCTTCACCCTTGGGCAGGTCTGTCCTCACCTTTTTCTCTCCCTTCTTCCCCTGTCTTTCTGCTTCTTGCCTAGCTCTTTGGGTTTTCAGGAGCTATCACTCACTAAACCACAGATACATCCCATTTTGCCTGGGGCAGCCCAGGATACACAGGCAGGCCAGTGTGATAAGAAACAGCAGCCTTTTCACTCAAGGTGCCCCAGTTTGGAAAATAAAATCTATAGTCCCGCTGCACAGGGATGGCCTTTTTTGAGCCAGAGTTCATCAGATTTGAATAATGTGCCGGACTCCGGCAAGCCATTAAAATTCCCACAAAGACACCTCAAGCTATTTATTTAAACTGCGCCTCAGAGAATGTGACTCAAAACACAAAAACCTGAAACCAGGTATAAAGTCGCCATCCTTTATCCAGCCTTCCAGCTGTTCAAGTCAAATGTTTTCAAGCCATCCCCAATGGCTCTGTCATTTGTATCACACATGCCATTTGTCAGCAAACCCTATTGGTTCTGCCTTCTGGATGCATCTAGAATCCAACCCCTGCTGCCCACCCCCGCAAGGCCACTGGCATCTCAGGATGAACCACTGCAGGGCTTTAAACAGAAGAGTGACATGCTCCCACGTATATTTTAACATGCCATGTGATCCTTTTAAAGCATTCACTCGTTTCTGCCACCCCTCTGCACAAAACTCTGCCATGGCTCACATCTCACTCACTGCAGAAGCCTAAGTCCTTGCAATGGTCCGGGAGGCCCTACATGACCCCCACTTCGTCCCAGTTGCTCTCGGCTGGCTGCCCTTCCTGATGGTGTCCTCGTTCCCTCCACTCCCGCCTCCTGTGGTGCTGCTGGTCCTCACGCAGCCCACCTGCACTCACCACTCCTGTCTTGACCTTTCCAAGGCCATGTAGACGTCTCTCCCAGAGAGGCCCACTGGCTACCATCTGAGATGACGCGCACAGCCTCCCCGGCACCTCCTACCTACTCCCTGACCTCTTTCTCCAAAGCTCTGACCCCCACTCATCTTCCTCTGTATTTTATTTGCTGATCTTATAGATCTCCCATCTGCTCCCACTAGAATCTCAGCTTCAAGGGGACAAGGATTCAGCTCTACTTTGTTCACTGCTGTGTCATGGGCTACTAAAACAGTAGCTGGCACATAGTAGGTTCTCAACAAATACCTACTGAATGACTAAATGAGCATGCTTAGATTTCTTAATTATCCATCGAAAACCAACTTATAAATAACAAAAAACTGTATTCTTTAAATTTATAAAAATGATTACTTGTTTTTACCACTACACACCACGATGCAATGGCCAAAATCCGAAACGCACCAAATGCTGAGAGGCGGTGGAGCAGCAGGAACTCTCATTGGTTGCTGGTGGGAATGCAAAATGGTGCAGCCCCTCTGGAAGACAGTTTGATAGCACCTGCCAAAGATACGAATCTTACCATACAGTCCAGCAATCATATTCCTAGGAATTTGTCAAACTGATCTGAAAGCTTATGTCTACACAAAAACCTGTACCCAGGCGAGGTGCAGTGGCTCATGCCTGTAATCCCAGCACTCTGGGAGGCTGAGGCGGGCAGGTTACCTGAGGTCAGGAGTTTTAGACCAGCCTGGCCAACACAATGAAGCCCTGTCTCTACTAAAAATACAAAAATCCGCCAGGTGTGATGGTGGTGCCTGTAGTCCCAGCTACTCGAGAGGCTAAGGCAGGAGAATTGCTTGAACTGGGGAGGCAGAGGTTGCAGTGACCCGAGATCGCACTCCAGCCTGAGCGACGGAGTGAGACTCTTCCAAAAATAAAAATAAAAAAATAACCTGCACACAAATGTTTACGGCATCTTTATTCACAAATGCTAAAACCTGGGAGTGACCAAGGGATCCTTCAAGAGCTTAACGGATAAACTGTGATACACCCATGCAATGGAACATTCTCCAGTCATAAAAGAAATGAGCTATCAAGCCACGGACCAATAGAAGAACTTTAAATGCATGTTGCCAAGTGAAAGAAGCCAATCGGAAAAGACTCCATAAGATTCCAGCCATATGACCTTTTGGAAAGGGCAAAACTATAGGGACAGTAAAAAGATGAGTGGCTGCCAAGGGTTTAGGGCACTGGAGGGATGAGTGGGCGGAACACAGAGGATGTTCAGAGCCGTGAACCTACTGTGCGTGATGCTGTCATGGGGGCTCCAGCACTGTGCATTTGTCAAAACCCATTGCATGCAGAAAGCAATGAGGGAATCCTAATGTAAGCTATGAACTTTGATTAGTAACACAGGAGCTCCCCCTTATCCATGGTTTTGCTCTCCGTGGTTCATTATCCACCATCAACAGCTGCCCAGAAATATTAAATGGGAAATTCCAGAAATCAACAATTCATAAGTTTTTAATCATGTACCATGCTGCACAGTGTGATGAAATCTCACACCGTCCTGCCCAGGACACGAGTCTTCCCTGCGTCCAGCATATCCACGCTGTAGACACTACCCACCTGTCAGTCACTTAGCAGCTGTCTCAGTTATCAGGTGGAAAACACATATGATATATGGGTTTGGTGGCATCCACAGTTTCAGGTATCCACTGGGAACATGTTCCTTGAGGATAACAGGGGACCACTATAATGTATAAATAGTGTTTCATTCATTGTAACAAATGTCCCATGCTAAATGCAAGATGTCAATAACAGGGAAACTGTCCGGGAGAGGTATAGGGGAATTTCTATACTGTCTTCTCATAAAAAAAAAATTTTTTTGAGACAAGAGTTTTGCTCTTGTTGCCCAGGTTGGAGTGCAATGGCGCAATCTCAGTTCACTGCAACCTCTGCCTCCCAGGTTTAAGCGATTCTTTTGCCTCAGCCTCCCAAGCAGCCAAGATTACAGGCATGTGCCACCAAGCCAGGCTAATTTTGTATTTTTAGAACAGATGGGGTTTCTTCATGTTGGTCAGGCTGGTCTTGAACTCTTGACCTCAGGTGATCCACACACCTCGGCCTCCCAAGTGCTGGGATTACAGGCATGAGCCACCACACCAGGTCAAAATTTTTTAATTAAAAAAACAGTTGATGCCATTGTCCTGGAATGTAATCACCCCTCACAGCTCAAATAAGGTGTTGGCCTCTGGACCCCCTGCAGGGAGTTAAGTCCATCAGAGGAGTGTGAAACCACGCTGACATCACGTGCCACAGCCAATCAGGCCTCACTTGGCAGGGATGGTCATTGGCACAATAAGTCAACCTCTGTTCTTTGCTTAACATCCAGAGCAATTAAAGTAGTGCTAGTCGGTTCAACTACCATCACAAATGCAAAGGCAGCTGTGGACACCAGAGGCACATTTCCTAGGTTACAAAGCGCTCAACCAAGGGATAAGGAATATTGTCATTGTAAGGTAGAGTGTCTCCAAAGACAGCTGCCATCAACGCCTCCCCTCCCAGATGTGTGTGCTGCACCCCCCACTTGGGTGGGCCTGGGACTGATTTTGACCAATAAAACTGGCAGAAGCATGGCTGTGTGAATTCCAGGCCTGACCTGTGAGAGGACTGGCAGATTCCACGTCTCCTCTCTTAGAGGCAGCCACCATGTGAGAAGTTTTGACTACTCCAAGAACACAGTGCTACCACAAAGCCTAAGGCAGCAATAAAGAGAGAGAGAGATGACCGTCCAGACCCCAACTTGCCAATCAGCCCAGCTGAGGGCCCAGCTGCCATCTTGGCAGAACCCATCCTGGACATTCTAGATGTGGGATACACCATGGGGAACAGAAGAGCCACCCAGCTGAGCCCACGATGGTGAGAAATAGACACTGTTGAGTTTTAAGTCACAAGGGAGAACTGAAACTCATTGAAATGAAGACAAAATTAAAACGTTGTCAAAGAGAGCTTTCAGACTGTCTAACACAGGGGTCCCTAACCCCTGGCCACAGAGGGGTATCAGTCCCGTTAGGAACCAGGCCACACAGCAGGAGGTAAGCAGCGGGTGAGCAAGCAAAGCTGAGCCCTGCCTCCCGTCAGATCAGCAATAGCGTTAGATTCTCATAGGCGTGAGAACCCAACTGTGAACTGCACGTGCAAGGATCTGGGCTGCGTGCTCCTTACGACAATCTAATGCCTGATCATCTGTCACTGTCTCCATCACCCCTAGATGGAACCATCTAGTTGCAGGGATTCCAGCTCAGGGCTCCCGCTGATTCTACCTTATGAGTATGGAATAATAATAGAAATAAAGTGCACAACACATGTAATGCACTTAAATCATGCCAAAACCATTCCCGCGCCCTCCACTGTGGTCTGTAGAAAAATTGCCTTCCACGAAGCCAGTCCCTGATGCCAAAAAGATTGGGGACCACTGTTCTAACACATAGTCATGTTCCCCAGATTGAGAGACAGACATTCATTCATTCATTCATCCATTCATCCATTCATTTTTTAGAGATAGAGTCTCACTCTGTTGCCAGACTGGAGTACAGGGGCACAATCTCGGTTCACTATAACCCCTGCCTCCTGGGGTCAAGCGATTCTCCTGCCTCAGCCTTCCAAGTGGCTGGGATTGCAGGTGCACACCACCATGCCTGGCTAATTACTGTATTTTTAGTAGAGACAGGGTTTCACTTTGTTGTCCAGGATGGTCTCAATCTCTTGACCTTGTGATCTGCCTGCCTTGGCCTCCCAAAGTGCTGGGATTACAGACACGAGCTACCACACCTGGCCAAGAAACATTTATTTAGAAGATAGTGCAGCTGGTCTTAGCCTCCCATTCCTAACCATCCCATCTGTTGGGGTCATACCCACCTCCTCTGTGGCTTTGCTCACCTTTCCTAAGCCACATTCCCCAACAAATCCACAGTACTCCACCCAAGGCCAAACCTCATTCTCTCCCCCAACTTGTCTAGAAACCTAGTCAATTCCCAAACCCTCCCTCCCACCCCACCATTGCTTCGTTGGTACAAAACTCCTTAGTTCAGCCAGGCATGGTGGCTCACGCTTGTAATCCCAGCACTTTGGGAGGCCGAGGCAGATAGATGGCCTGAGGTCAGGAGTTCAAGAACAGCCTGGCCAACATGGTGAAACCCTGTCTCTACTAAATATCTGAAAATAGCTGGGCATGGTGGCGGGCACCTGTAATCCAGCTCCTTGGGAGGCTGAGGCAGGAGAATTGCTCGAACCTGGGTGGCGGAAGCTGCAGTGAGCCAGGATCGTGCCACCGCACTCCAACCTGGGCGACAGAGCAAGATTTTGTCTCAAAAAAACACAAAACAAAACAAAAAACAAACCTCCTTAATTCATTGAGTGTTTCAAATAACTAAAAATGAATCTAGTTCTTTTACATAGGATTTCCTCATGTGAGAAAGGAAGTATTTAGACTATATGTATTGATGTACTGGGGCAGGGGAAACAATAGAAATTTTTTTGCCTTTTTTTTTTATTGTTCTTTAGGTATTTTTTTTTTTTTTTGGAGTCTCACTGTGTTGCCCAGATTGGAGTGCAGTGGCACGATCTCAGCTCACTGCAACCTCTGCCTCCCGGGGTCAAGCAATTCTCCTGCCTTAACCTCCTGAGTAGCTGGGACTACAGGTATGCACCACCACACCTGGCTCATTTTGTATTTTTAGTAGAGATGGGGTTTCACCATGCTGGCCAGGCTGGTCTCGATCTCCTGACCTCGTAATCCACCTGCCTCAGCCTTCCAAAGTGCTGGGATCACAGGCGTGAGCCACCACACCCAGCCTCTTTAGGCAATTTTTTTTTTGGTGCTGTGACTCGGATTAGGCATGTTTTTTATTCCTCCCTTTTTTCCTTAGGAACATGGAACTTTGTGAAATTTTTTGAGACCCTGAGAAGTGACTTGCACAATGTCGTGCAGCAGAAACGAGAATCCGCTCTGCAACCTCCCGGTGCTTCCTTGCTCCGTAATTCATGAAAGAGGCATTTGCATAACCCTGTCCCAGCTTTCAGGGAAGCTGCCGCTCAGAGAGGAGCTAGACACGTGCCAGCCAGTCCCATGCGATGCGAATGCTGTAATGGAGGAGTGGGGGCAGGCTGCGGGACAGAGAAGTGCTGGCTCTGCGTTTCCGGAGGAGAGGATGCTCCTGCTGCGTTTTGAAGGCTGTTGTTGTGGAGAAACATGTGGAAGAATTCAACCTGGGAGGTGGCCATGTTGGCAGGTAAGGAGGGGGAATGGCTCGCGGAAGAGAGGGCTGTGCAACAAACACAGAGGCCAGGAGGGCGTGGGACATTTGGGAAACCACAAGGCGGCCAATATGGTTGGCTTCAGCGTGGCTGTGCGTTTATGGGAAGCCAGGAACCTCGGAGATTGTCCTGCCAGGAATGTGAAACCATGGAATGTAGCGTTAACAGCAGCCATTCGGGGGTCTAGAAAGATCACTCCATATCCATCGGAACTGAGGCAGGAAGACCGCTTAAGACGCCTTGGCTGTTGTTCTGGAGAAAAACACGGAAGAATTCCACTTGGGAAGTGGTCATGTTAACAGACAGGGGAGTCAGGGTGCCGGGGACATTTCGGAGAAGAGTCGGTGGCCTGACAGCTGGTGAAGGACTGGGTATAGGGGTTTTTAATTTGGGATCTGCACATCTAGGGATGCTGTTTGCTAAGAAACAGAAATCTAAGAACATGTTTGAGTGGTGAGATGAGGAATTTACGACGTCTCCAGGCACCCAAGTGGAGATGCCTAGCCAGCCCTGGAGAGGTGGGTCCAGGCTGGGAAGTGACGCTGGAGCCATCATCACAGGAGGGAGCACACGTGCGGGCTGCATGCGGTCAATCAAGGAAAATATGAAGAGGGGATGGAAACAGATTGTGGTTGGGGAAACAGCACCATTTAAGAAACAAGTAAAGGAAGAAGCCAAGAGAAGTCGAGGTCAGGTAGGAGACCAGCAGGATGTATTTCCTGGTCACTACCCTGTGGACTGAGACAGAATCTGATTCAGGCAGGAGAAAGTAAAGAAACAGGCAGGAACAAGCAGATGGCTGTGACCGTGATCCCTGGCTGCCCTTACTGCTCATTAACCTAGGACACTCTTACAAGCCCCATAACAGTTTATAAATGCCATGGGAACGGCCCAGAAGTTATCACCCATTTCCATGACAATGACCCGGAAGTTATTGTTCCTTTCCTAGAAAGTTCTAAATAATCCACCCCTCCATTTGAATTAACCTGACCCTTAATTTGCATGTTATTGAAAGCGAGTATAAGTGGGTATGAACACAGTTTCCAGGAGTCCCTGGGCTGCTGATTCTGGGCACACTACTATGAGTTAGCCCTGCTCCATAAGGAGAAATACCACTGAAGAAAATGTTACTAACACCACCAGATCGCTCCTGAATTCTCTCCTGGGCAAAGCCAAGAATCCTCCCAGGCTAAGTCCCAGTTTTGGGACTCACCTGTCCTGCAACAAATGGTCTTAAATTTTAATTTAAAAATAAAGCCATAAAAGTGTGGCGAAAGTGACAGGTGTAGTGGCACTTTGGGAGGCTGAGGCAGGCAGATCACCCAAGCTTGGGAGTTTGAGACCAGCTTGACCAACATAGAGAAACCTCGTCTCTACTAAAAATACAAAATTAGCCGGGCATGGTGGTACATGCCTGTAATCCCAGCTACTCGGGAAGCAGATGCAGGAGAATCACTTGAACCCAGGAGGCAGAAGTTGCAGTGAGCCGAGATGATGCCAGTGAACTCCAGCCTGGACAATAAGAGCAAAATTTCGTCTCAAAAAAAAAAAAAAGTGTACATGATTTTGTGGTGGGGGCTATTAGGGCTAATTTTTTTGCCAGTCAATAACAATTGAATATTAGCAATTTCAACCTAATATATTTCTAAACGTCACCTAAGGCAGAAAATATACATGGTATTTGGGTTTTTATTTTATTTTTGCATACAAGAAATTAACAACTCCTTTACCAGGTATTTGGGATTTTAAAAAGTATACATATATATGTTTTTAAAAGCATATACAAGATTACAATAGGAAAATTTTTGCAACATATATGACCAAGTATTCATAATTTAATGTATAAAGAACTTCCAAACATAATTAAAGAGAAACACTCTCTCAAACAAAGTGAGCAGGGAATGTGGACTGATGTATTAGTTACTACTGCTGCATAACAAGCTATCCCAAAACTCAGGAGCTTAAACAACAAACACATATTATCTCACATTGTCTGAAGGACAGAAATCCAGGAGCGGCTTAAGTAGGGGGTCTAATTCAGGGTGTCTCCTGCAGTCAGGAGGTAAGCCAGGGTTGTGGCCATTAATAAGGCTTGCCTGGGCCTCCAAGGTCACACCCTCTGCTGTTAGTGAGAGCCTCAGTTCCTTCCTGGTCGTTGGCTGGAGGCCTCAGTCTCTCACCGTGTGGGCCTCTCCACATGGCAGCTCACTTCCTCCAGGGCAAATGAGAAAGAGAGACAGAGAGAGGAGAGGAGAGGAGAGAGAGAGAGAGAGAAAGCTCACTGCCCACTGCCTAGCCTCAAAGTCACACATAGGCACTTCCACTTAACTTACTCATTCGAACCTGGCCATTAAATCCAACCACACTCCCTTCTTTGAGGGGAATAATATCAAAGAATGTGGGCAGGCATTTTTAAAACCCAAAGGGAAATTTTAAAACACAGTGGAAAATTTACAAAAGGTGAAATATGCATTACAAATAAGCATGAAAACAGCCCCCCTCTGCTTTCCGGGAGAATTAATGAATTACTCCCAGGCCCACAGCACATGGAGTTTTCTCCAGCCTCCCTTTGCCGGCCGCACCCCTCCCCTGACCATCTGGCCTCTTCTTGCAAAGGCCCCTGGTCTCCCGGGAAGAGACTTCCTCCAGCCATCGAGCTTAGGCCGGTGAGCCTCCTCTTATTCCTGTTATCTCATTCATCACGCTATATTGCAATCGCCTCTCTCATTAACCACCGAGCTCTCTGAACTCCGGGTCCATGACTTCATCATTTCACTTCTAGTGCCTGGCATATGGTAGACACAGTAACTATGTCCCACGTGATAAATGGTCTACGACCTGCTTTTAGGGAACACAGAACCCATGTTTCCTGGGTCTGAAAGGAGAATTCACAAAGACTGGACATCACCTCCCAGCCTGCTTGGAATGCAATACCTCCGAGTGAGAGATTTCTGCTCGCACAGACACACTCACCTTGCAGACTCTGCAAGCCTGGGCTCTCCCAGTTCTCTACAGCATGGAGGCGCCACACCGAGGCTTATTCATCCAGACACAGGATTTACATTTATTCCTAACAACAGGCATCAAGTTGGCAGCTCAGCCCTGCCATGGGCCACAGTGATAACCCCCATTGTGTTTCACCAAATAAACTCTGGAACCCAGACACCCAGCGGGCTGGGACACCCTACCTGAGCCGCAGACACCTCCCTGCAGCCAGACAGCTCATCCGAGGACTTTCTCAGGTGGCAGCAAGCCCGTCAGCTCCCGCTCATCGGCATGTGTCTTGCCCTCCAGACGTAAGTGCTCTTCAAGGGCAAAAAAACCCTCTGCAAACACAACATCACCTCGTGCAGAACCAAGGTCCATGAAGACTCCCACCAGGTATGACTTGGAAAGGAGAAAAGGTGATGAGGAGGAGGTGAGCTCTCGCAGCTTGCTTTGTCAGTGACTTCTAAGCACCTCCTGTGTATCAGTCAGCAATGGCCACAGTGAAGCTGAGTAACAAATATACGGGTGAAGTCACAGCCACTGCTGGGACCAGGGGGTCCTAAAGCCAAGTCCAGGACCTGTGGCTTGTGGCTTCAACCCTGGGAGGCCCACGGAGTTCTGGATATTCGTGGGGTGCACTCATAAGCAGGAAATCCAAGCCTCTAGGCCAGCCCCCCTGTTCTGGCTGTTACCCCATTGCAGCTTCTGGACTTCAGCAGAGAAGAGTGAATTATTTCCTGTCCTCTTATACTCTCTGGCTCAGGAAGCAATGGAAAGATGTAGGAATCCCAGAGCATCCAAGTGGTCCAGCATTCCTTGTGACTGCCGACAGAACATAAACTCACAAAGTTTTTTACAACAAGCGTGTCCCTTCCTGGTGAGAAGCTCCCCAGATATAACAGCAGAAACAGACCCATCAGCTTCTGCCAGGAAGAAAGAGCCGTGCGTAAGTCAGACCTCGTGGCTCCTTCAAACACTCAGAGGCAACATTAATCTGGACTCTTGGATGAAAGGTCCAGCTTGCCTTGCCAGTTCGTTTGTAAACTATGCAGCCAGAAAGCATCTCCAGCGTGGAGACCCACTGCTCCCCTGAAGCTTTACGGATTGCAAGGCCTTCTTTGGTAGTCTTTCTGTCTGTCTTTCAGCTGCAAATTCAGCAGGAGCATTTAATAAGAAAAACAGAAGCCGCACAAAAAAGGGAGCTCTGGAAACAATATACAATGCAAAACCCTTTAAGTTTCAGCTGCTCCCAGTTAGAGGACACTCAATTGGCTACAGGCAAGAGCCTGACAAGCGGCCAGTTGACCAGGGAATTAATGAGCAAGAGAAACTCGGCTTCCTTGGGAATGTTCTCTGCAAACCAGGGACATAGACGGCTCAGGCACCAGCTGCCCCTCTCCCCTACTTTGGCCTCGTTTTCATCCTCTCTTCATTTCCTCCTGCGCACTCCCCTCCTATTCTCACTGTTTCTTCTTCCTGTCCCATTATTTCCTTCTCCTCCTCTGTAAATTCCTTTGTCCTCTTCGGGGACATCCCTTAAGCATTGAAGATTATGTGGCATTAAATACATCCCTAAGACAAAGAGGAGAATAATTAGTTATAACAGGCTGGGCATGGTGGCTCATGCCTATAATCCCAGCACTTTGGGAGGCTGAGGAGGGTGGATCACCTGAGGTCGGGGGTTCGAGACCAGCCTAGCCAACATGGTGAAACCCCGTCTCTAGTAAAAAAAAATACAAAAACTTAGCCAGGTGTGGTGGCAGGTGCCTATAATCCCAGCTACTCGAGAGGCTGAGGCATGAGAAGCACTTGAACCTAGGAGGCAGAGATTGCAGTGAGCTGAGATTATGTCATTGCACTCCAGCATAGGCAACAAGAGCGAAACTCCATCTCAAAACGAAACAAACAGATTAGTTATAAGAACAGCCACTTTTGCTGAGTGTTTATTACGTGCTAGGCACTGTTCTAAGCACTTTGCAATCACTAGCTCACTCCTCCAAGATGGTCTACAGCTGCAAACTTCCCCTAATGCTATCCCCGTTTAACACATGGGGCAGAGGGAGAGCACGGGCTCGTTCAGATGAGCTTTGAAGAAAGGAGACTGAATGCTTCCTGTTCCACCATTTCTGTAAAGGGGCCTGTGCGAAAGTCCCTAGGGGACTGTTGTGAAGCATCTCATTTCCTTCGTGGTGGCTGGTGCAGGCTTGTGCTGTCGTGCTGTGGATGTAAAAAGGAAGCAGCCTCTCGTTTTGCAGGCACAGGCCCATGAGGCAGGCAGCAATGGGTTAACAAGCACAGGATCCTCCCTAGACTCAGCTGGCCGACCAGGCGTCCCACTTTTTCCTAGCTGGCATGAAACAGAGCATCAAGCATTGTAACCGCCAGGATCTGCTTGGTTGTAAATAACAAACACAACCAAAGGTGCTTCAGTGATAAAGACATATTCTCTCCTCGTACAAGGCATTAAGTGGTAGGGCAGCTCGATGGGTGGTTAATGCTGCAGCTCAATGATGACACTGAGGACTCCAGTTCTTTCTACCTGTCTTCACTGCCATCTTCATGTCTCTGCTCATGGTACCACAATGGCTGCCACAGGCAAACATCCACACACAACATCCCGAGGTGAAAAGGCGGCCATCTCTTCTTTGTATTTCTTTCTAGGAGCTAAGAGCCATTGCCCAGAAGCCCCCAGCAGACTTCTCCTGACACCTCATAGGCTGCAACTGGATCATCTGTTCCTGCCTAAGCCAGAAACAGGCAAAAGCAGTGGGACCATATGTTTGCTTTGGAAACCAAAAATCACATCCTAAGCACTCCCAACCAACTAAAAGACCCCCTCTGAGCCAAGGGAAATCTGAAGAGTGAATTCCCTACCCTGAGGGGAAGGGAGGGTTACACCTCATTATTCCCCCTCCCTGGTGGAGATAAGGCACAGCTGACCACATTAACATTGAAATGGAGACTGTAAGGCTGACAGAAGAACTCATTATGCAATAAGATACCAAATTCCAACCTGACTGATATAGCATCATGTGACAGCAGACCCTGAAGGAAATCAAAATTGTTCACCCCCTAAAATATATTTCTTGACATATTTTGAAATGACCCTTCAAAGTTGTCTTTTGTGGGAGAAATTTGCATCTGTAGAGAAACTTCTTCCCTTTCTAGGTCTTACCCAGATCTAGAATAGATTAAATGAGAGTTTGACACCTTTAAGGCCTGAAGAGAGATACTGTATTCTCCCTAAGGCTGCACTTGAAGGTTTCATCAACATAACAAGAACCTTGGCTTCTGCAACCACTCTTACTCTAACTAAAGTGTTTACCCCAGGTCTGCAGACAAAGCTTAACTATTTCAACTAATTGCCAATCAGAAAATCTTTGACTCTTTGAATACACCTGTGACCAGCCTCCCCTCCCACTTTGAGATCACCACCTTTTGGGGGCAAATAAATATATACCTTCCATCTACTGACTTATGTCTTTGCCTGTAACCTATCTCCTTAAAATGTGTAAAAGGAAGCTGTAACCTGTCCACGAAGGGGAAATGTTCTCAGGATCTCTTGACATTGTTCCCCAGGCTGGAGTGCAATGCCACAATCTCGGCTCACTGCAACCTACACCTCCTGGGTTCAAGCGATTCTGCCTCAGCCTCCCAAGTAGCTGGGATGACAGGCATGTGGCACCACGCCTGGCTAAATTTTTTTTCTTTATTTAGTAGAGATGGGGTTTCACCATGTAGGTCAGGCTGGTCTCAAACTACTAACCTCAAGTGATCTACCTGCCTTGGCCTCTCAAAGTGCTGGGATTACAGGCTTGATCCACCACACCCAGCCTAAAACCTCTTTAAATATTTTACAGTTTGGCCTTTTTGTCAACAAATTCAGCCAGTCCGAATTTGAAACAAAGCGTCGAGAAGACCACTATCTCCCAAGGAAATGTTTCCATGCTCTTTCCTTCCTGGCATCTTTTCACACCAATTCTCCGCACTTCCTCTATGCACGGCCATTAACTGGATTATTGGGGATTCCTAAACAACGACGACGATGCTGTGAAACAGCCTCGTGCATGATCTTTGCTGCCTGCCACCACTATCCGTGCCTCATAAAGTATTCCAGTGCTGGGAATGTTATATGTAAAAGTTTGATGCTGCAGAGGAAATAGCACTCAAAGATAAATCCTCTCGGCAAGATGGAGCAATGATGAGCGCACACCTGGACAGGGGAGGGGAAGGGGTGCTTATTCCTGAGGTGACATGGTAAAAGCCCCATAAAACTGCATACCTCAACCATACCTAGGCTTTCTGTTGAAACTGCTCCTATAACCCAAATGGGACAGGCAAGCAGTCCAAACCCACACCATCTTGGCCCCTGCGACTTGTAATTTCCACCCTACCCAGACAATGTGTAAACAAATGCTAATCTTGACTTTTGTGAACCACTTAAGTAACAATCAGAATGTCAAAAAGTCCCCTGGCCCTTGGAATGTCCGGAGCCCCTCACCCCCACCCCCGACCCTCACCCTCATCTCTGCCCAGAAGGTGATTTACAGAATTCACTAGCCCTCGGAATGTTTGAAGCCCCTCACCCCCACCCTCACCCTGCACCCTCACTCCCAAGGTGATTTTTACGGGTATAAAAGCTCTTGACACCCTCCTTTTGGGGCCACGGGTTGGAGAGATGTGAGTCCTCCATGGCCACCAGCAATAAAGACCCTGAAATTTGGCATACTTTTGTCTTGGTGTTGACTTTCTATGCTGGCTCCACTACAACACTGACGGAGGTCGCCCCTCCTGCTGTGACATTCCCCTGTTGGCTAGGGTTAGACCGCACAGTCTAAGCTAATTCCGAATGGCTATTTTAAAGAGAGCAGGGGTATGATGAGCTGGAGTGGCGGGGTGGGTAGGTTTTGTGGGAAGGACGGTTATGGGCAGGTAACCAGGGGTGACTCAGGTCGAAGCAGGTGACCAGAGCAGGTGACCGGGATGAGTCAGGAGGGAGCAAGGGACTGGGGGAACAGACGTGAACTACTGATTAGAACTGGCGGAGAAGGTTGTTTACTGAAACTACAAGGAAGTTAAACTTTAAAACGGAGGACAAAGAACTGGACATCCTGATTCTTTGAAGAGACATTTAGACCTCATTGTATCCAGCAACAAGATGCTTGGAGTGTCACAGAGGTGGGAATAGCTTCAAAGCTAGCAAATAATTCTTAGGCTCCTGGCTCTGCCACTGACTCGGTAGAGTAAGACATGGATGGGTAGAGATGGCAGAAGGGAACATGACTGTTAGATTGAAACCAACATCTTCTGCCTTTACCATCTTCTTTCATGACACATTCTCACCTACAAGTCGACACACCAACAAAGAGTCACCACACCAGCAAGTTCATATTCAGCTTCTTTGTGGGCTAGGGAAACTACCGGCTCTAAATGCAAAATATGTGAAATTCACCTCTTCTCAGTCCTTTGTTTTTTCACCTTGACAGACAAAGCTTTGCCTTGCCAGTCTGTATCTGATCCAGTGCCAATAGTGATAAGGTTAAGACAAAAAAGAGCCCGAATTCCTGGCTTGATTCAATTCAGAGATAACTATGCACAGACGTTCTGGGTGTTTCTGTAACGGATTTTGAGCTCAGCCTATGTTTAGAAATGACTAGTGTCACATATAAGCAGTATGGGGTCACACAAAGTTTAGCCTGATTCAGAAGTGGGTCTGAAAGAGAGAGGGAGAGAGCCAGAAAGACAGAGAGAAAGATCCAGAGAGACAGGAGAACTCAAGCCGCTCCTTTCCTTCCCCTTGCAAAGATATGGCTACATTGCCCCAGATAAAGGAACAGTTGAACTCTTAAGACACAGAACACCCCAACGAATTCCCAGATTTCTAAGAACATCACCCGGTGATCAGTCCTACATCCTAGACTGCAGAAACACATTTGCAAAATCTCTGGGCTAGCCCTCAATCAGTATGCACAGATCCTAACACCAAACCTGCCATTGTTTTAAAAAATCAGAATAAGAAAAGGCAAACCTGCCTTCCTCTCAAAGTCATCCCTCTGCTCACTGAGATAGATGCTTCTTCTGATTGCCTCCTTTGGAAAGGCTTATCAGAAACTCAAAAGAATGCAACCATTTGTCTCTCACTTGTGTGCCAGGGAAACCCCCTCCCTGCTTGGAGTTGTCCCCACCTTTCTGGATGAACCGATGTACTTCTTAACATATCTTGATTGATGTCTCACGTCCCCCTAAAATGTATAAAGCCAAGCTGTGCCCCACCCACCTTGGACACATCTCATCAGGACTTCCTGAGGCTGTGTCACATGTGCACATCCTCAACCTTGGCAAAATAAACTTTCTAAGTTAACTGAGATCTGTCTCAGATTTTCTGGGTTCACAAAAATTACCACATTCTCTGAAAGCAACAGAGCCAGTCCCTGTAAGGTCCTGTAGGCTGACTGATGGCACCATGGACGCCATGGTGACCCCCGAGACCCCCACGTACACCTCTGGATGGCCTCCTGGAATTAGAAAACCTGAAGTAACTGGAAGACCATGAAAAGGACAAGAACGATCAACCCCTGCAACACCTAATTAACTTGAGACATTCTTCTGTTGTTCCTTATTCCCGCCTCAATTGATAAGGCAATTGGACTTTGTAACCAACCTTGGTCAACCTTGTGACTCCAGATCCTAGGACCCCCTCCCAGCTTCCAAACACCACCCTAAACTGTAACTTCTGTAACTTTCCACTGCCCACCCCAAACCTATAAAACCAACTCCTATCCCACAGCCCTCCGCTGACTCTCTTTTCCAACTCAGCCTGCCAGCACCCGGGTGAATAACCAGCCCTGTTGCTCACACAAAGCCTGTTTTGGCGGGGTCTCTTTATTTAGAGCGTGCCTTTTAACAGTCTCTTCCCAACAGGTGGGGTGAGAGGTGATACTCCAAGGAGCGCAGATGCTGCTGTTAGGAACTGCTCAGGCACTGGGCTGGCTCCATCAAGTCTCATTGCCGTATGTGGAGTGACCTAATCTAACCATATGTCATCATTTTAAGAAGCCAGGGTATTGTTTGAGGGCTGAGTTCTGCAGAACCAGCTCAGGAAGCAGCAAAACACCACCATCGACAGATAGGACCATCAGAAAGGCCAGCTGACTCTCCCTCCTCCCAAGGAAACAGCTATGAAATTAGCATGTGAGCCCAAAATGCAATCATTAGGCTTGAAATAAGCTGCGGTCTCCAGCAGGAAGGAGAATAATTAAGTTGGCAATGTGCTCTCTCTGACATCGGTTACCTTTTAGACAAAGCCTCACATGTTCCTGATTTGAAATTTCATTTCAGGGGTTAGGGGAGAGATCTGGTTTCTGTCTGCTTGGGACAGGGAGGGTGAGAGCAGGCAGAGAAGAAAGGGCATGCATGGAGAGTTCCTGGCCACAAACATCCAAAGGAAGAGAAAATTGCAGTGACCCTAACTTTTCACTTTCAAAAGCCAAGTGACCTTTCTGCTTGTATGAGATGCTGGCATGTCAATGACAAAGCCACCCTGCAGTGTGGCTCCAGATTTCCTAAGGGGGAATGGAGGTGGGGAGAGGCCTTCATCTAATGGAACCTCAGCTCCCCACGTGAAACAAATAACTTTTGAAAAATAGTTGGATTCTTGCCTTCTGCAGGAGCCACCATTGACAAAGCATCACCTGGAGCACCCTGGGCATTGGCCACCAGTTTGGTCACTGGGCTGGCATCTGCCCTCAGAGATGGTCCACAGGTGATGTGACGAAAGACAGAGAGCGCAGGCCTCTCAAATTCCAAAAATCCAAAAAGTCCTTTTTTTTTAAGACAGAGTCTTGCTCTGTCACCCAGGCTGGAGTGCAGTGGCTGGATCTTGGCTCACTGTAACCTCCACCTCCTGGGTTCAAGTGATTCTCCTTCCTCAGCTTCCCAGGTAGCAGGGATTACAGGTACGTGCCACTATGCCAGCTAATTTTTATTTTTAGTAGAGACAAGGTTTTACCATGTTGGCCAGGCTGGTCTCAAACTCCTGACCTCAGGTGATTCTCCTGCCTCAGCCTCCCAAAGTGCTGGGATTACAGGTGTGAGCCACCATGCCCTGCCCCAAAGAGTTCCTTTTCTATTTGCCCCGTTAGCCAAGGAGTTGTCACTGAATGATCTTGACATGCCTGGATCAAGCTGGGGTTTAATCTGGTCCTTCCCCAAAGTCCTCCCCATGGTCCTCCATGGTCCCCTCAACGTTCCCTGCATCCCACCATTTATAATGACTTTCTTTTCTCACCTGTAGTAAAGCCCCTAGGTGTTTCAAATGTATAGCAAGGGCCATAAACTGCTACTTTAGACCCAGAAATTTTACTTCTAGAGGTCTATCTTTGAAAAATCTAAGCACATGTGTGCAAAGAGGCACCACAAGGATGCTCATTCCAGCATCTGAGGCAATTGCAAAAACTCAAAAACAATATAAATGCCATCCATTGGGGACTGGTGAAATAAACTATGGTACAAGCACACCATGCAATCGAACTCCTGAATCAGTCATGTTACAAATAAACTTTCGGTGCCACAAAAGAAATACCACTCAAATATAAATTTTCTCAGCAAGGCACTTTACTTCTATAGAAGGGTGCATCTCGTGGATGGAGCAATGGCGAGAGCACACCTGAACAAGGAAGGGGATGGGGTTCTTATCCCTGATGTAGGCAGCCCCTACTACTGTGTCATTTTCCTACTGGCTAGGGTTGGACCACACAGTCTTGGCTAATTCCAATTGGCTATTTTAAAGAGAGCAGGGGTATGAGCCAGAGTGGCAGGGTGAGCAGTTTCAGTGGGAAAGACAGTTATAGAACAGGTGACTAAAAGTGACTCAGGTCAGGGCAGGTAACCAGGGGTGACTCAGGATGGAGCAGGTGACCAGGGGTGACTCAGGATGGAGCAGGTGGCCAGGGGTGACTCAGGACTCTAAATATGTGGGTAAGCAGGGGGATGCACGAGGGGCGTGTGCAGTTTCGGTGAGAGGAATAGGTGCAGGTAACCAAGGGAACAGGTGTGAACTACTGATGAGAGCTGGCTGGAAGGCTGTTTATTGAAACTAGGGACAAGGAGATGAGGAAGTTAAATTTTAAAATGGAGAACAAAGAACTGGGAAACTGAACATACTGACATACTGATTCTTTGCAGAGAAACTTAAAACTCACTGTATAAACAGACAGAAAGAATGCAGGAGGGTTAATCTGTATCTACTATACAAATTGAAATGAGAAGACATCCAAAACATATCATATCATTAAACAAAAAACACAAATTACAGAATGATACGTACATATGATCCCATTTATGTTAGATAATACCATAGACTTCTGTGAGTACTTATACATGTATATAAACGTTAAGAAAAGACTAGAACATGGCTGGGTGCAGTGGCTCATGCCTATAATTCCAGCACTTTGGGGAGCCAAGTTCGGAGAATCACTCAAGGCTAGGAGTTAAAGACCAGCATGGGCAATACAGTAAGATCCCATTTCTACCAAAAATAAAACAAGTTAGCTGGGCACGGACACATGCACCTGTGGTCCTAATTACTTGGGAGGCTGAAGTGGGAGAACTGCTTGAGCCCAGGAGTTCAAGGCTGCAGTGAGCTATGATGGCACCACTGCACTCCAGCCTGGGTGACAGAGTGAGACCTGTCTTTAAATAATAATAATAATAAGGTCGGACGCAGTAGCTCATGCCTGTAATCCCAGCACTTTGGGAGGCCAAGGTGGGTAGATCACTTGAGGTCGGAAGTTCAAGACCAGCCTGGCCAACATGGAAAAACCCCGTCTCTACTAAAAATACAAAAATTAGCCAGGAGTGGTGGCGCATCCCTGTCATCCCAGCTACTCCGGAGGCTGAGGCAGGAGAATCGCTTGAACCCAGGAGGCGGAGGTTGCAGTTAGCGGAGATCATGCCACTGCACTCTAGCCTGGGCAACAAGAGTGAAACTCTGTCTCAAAAAATAATAATAATAAAATAATAATCATAAAACACACATCAAGCTGGTAACAATACTATAGTTAACTTCTAGGGAAAGAAGAGAGATTGAAAGGTGAATGGAAGGCAAGACATGGTCTACAAGTATTCTCTGAATTTTTATGAGAACATTATGCATTGATTACTTGAGAAATTATTTAAGCAGTTTCTCTTTTTACTTTACTTATTTATTGATTTATTTTTGAGACAGAGTCTCACTCTGTTGCCCAGGCTGGAGTGCAGTAGTGGGATCTCGGCTCACTGCAACCTCCACCTCCCAAGTTCCAGCGATTCTCCAGCCTCAGCCTCCTCAGTAGGGATTACAGGCACCCGCCACCACGCCCAGCTAATTTTTGTATTTTTAGTAGAGACGGGTTTTCACCATGTTGGCCAGGCTGGTCTCAAACTCCTGACCTCAGGTGATCCGCCCGCCCCGGCCTCCCAAAGTGCTGGGATTACAGGTGTGAGCCACCAAGCCTGGCCAGTGTTTTTCTTTTTTTAATGACAGCATGAGTTGGCATAGGACGGAACAGAATAAAACAGAAGAGAAAACACCTCAGAATGTGTCACAGAGGTAAAGATTAACCACCCAGTGGGTTCACCTTGCCCGCTGCCTAGACAGGGGAATTGCAATGGACAAAGAGTAATTCACACAGTGCCAGCTGTGCAGGAGACTGGAGTTTTATTATTACTGAACTCAGACTCTCGGAGCATTCAGGGATCAGAGCTTGTAAGGATAATTTGGCAGGTAGGAGCTTGGGAAGTGTGGAGTGCTGACTGGCCAGATTGGAGAGGGAATCATAGGGGTTTGAAGTGAGTTTTCTTGCCGTGTTCTGTTCCTGGGTGGGAGGGCAGAACTGGTTGAGCCCGATTACCATCTGGGTGGTGTCAGCTGTGCCTCAGAACGCGGGGTCTGCACAGTACCTCAAGCACCAACCTTAGGTTTTACAACAGTGATGTTATTCCCAGGAGCAATTTGGGGAGGCTTAGACTCTTGAAGCCAGAGGCGGCGTGATCCCTAAACTGTGACTTCTAATCTTGTAGCTAATTAGTCAGTCCTGCAAAGGCAGACTGGTCCCAGGAAAGAAGCGGGTCTTTTCGGGAAAGAGCTATTATCAATTTTGTTTCAGAGTCAAACCAAGAACTGAATTCCATCCTAAAGTGAGTTCAGCCCTCGCCCAGGAATGAACAAAGACAGCTTCAAGGTTAGAAGCAAGATGGAGTCCTTTAGGTCTGATTTCTTTCACGGTCATCATTTCCTCAGTGATAATTTTGCAAAGGTGGTTTCAAAGGTAGGTTTTGTTTTGTGAAACTTTGGTTTCAGCCTTACATATGCAAAGCTGAGATTCAGCTGGTGCTCAGCCTTACAGTTCTACTGGCTAAGATCTGGAAACGCATTTTTACAGGTTGTTAGACAGCTGCTGCCCACCTGCTGCCCCTTCCCCCCCACTGCCTTGGGGCACCCCTCCCCAAACTCTCATGTTGATTCTGGCACAGCAGGGGACTTCCAGGAGACCGCTCAGCTTTGAGACCAGATCTGATGGGTCAGCCTCCTGGCTTTCCTAGATGTTAAATATTTTGACTCACCCCTGTGCACCTGGGTATGTGTAATGAATTGGAATGTGAAAATGGATTAAGATTATGCATAAGGTTTGAAAATACTGTCAAGGGGCAAGGTTTCTCCGGGGGTGGTGTTGGGGGTGGGTACGCTGGCTGTGGGAGAGGGGGTTGACCCCCTGGGCTGGCTTTCACAGGACAGAGCAAACACACAGCAGCCTTTGCTTCCTTCTCATGATTCAATTTAAAAGCAAACCTGGAAGCCCAAGCTGGAAGGGCCGGTGGCTGGAAGGGCCAGTGGCGAGGACACAAGATCAGAAGGAGATGATAATGACCATGCAGCTGAGGTCCAACTTCCAGCTAAAATCCAGAGATGATCCAGAAACGTCTGGGCTGGGGAGGAGTACTGCTTGATAGCAGAAGGAAGAGAAAAGCTGCTGCCTGTATCCACTAAATCAGCATGGTCAACATCCAGTAATGACGACAATTTAAATCGACCAGCTCTTCAAGCACTAAATAAGAAGCAAATTCTGGCCGGGCATGTTGGCTCATACCTGTAACTCCAGCACTTTGGGAGGCTGAGGTGGGAGGATTGCTCAAGCCCAGGAGTTCAAGATCAGCCTGAGTGACATAGTGAGACCCCCATCTCCAAAAAAATTAAAATTAAAGTTAAAAAACAAGGCAGGCCAGGCACGGTGGCTCACACCTATAATCCCAGCACTTTGGGAGGCTGAAGTGAGAGGATCACTTGAGGTCAGGAGTTCAAGACCAGCCTGGCCAACACAGTGAAACCCCCGTCTCTATTAAAAATACAAAAATTAGTCAGGCATGGTGGCGCATCCCTATAGTCCCAGCTACTCGGGAGGCTGAGGCAGGAGAATCGCTTGAACCTGGGAGGCAGAGGTTGCGGTGAACTGAGTTCGTACTACTGAACTCTAGCCTGGGCAACAGAGAGAGACCCCGTCTCAAAAAAAATGAGGTGGGAGGATCACTTGAGTCCAGGAGGTCAAGGCTACAGTGAGCCAAGATTACGCCACTGCACTACTCTTGCCTGGGTGACCGAACAAGACGCTGTCTCAAAAAAAAAGGAAAGAAAAAAGCAAATTCTGTTGTTTGAAATAAGATTCAACAGCAACCAGTAATTTCCTGAATTCCAAGTGTCGAGTATCATTCAACCCTTAGCCCTAGAAAAACTCCATTTCCTACAATGCTGCCAGCCTTGTGTCTCTCTATAATATTTCAGGAATAATTTTTAGTGTAAATCTACCCCATGCAATACATGGGACATACTTATACTAAAAATTTATTTGTTCCCCGAAATGTTTAAATGGGATATGCTTACACTACACAATTATTTCTTGTTTCTCTGAAATTCGAATTTAGCTGGGCATCCTGTATTTGAATTGACTAAATCTACACAGTTCTAGGAGGTAGAATCTGCGGGAAAAACAGGAAAGAGGACCTTATTTTCTATGTTGTATTTTTCTGCACTGTTCAAATGATCAAGCGTTAAAAATTTAGTGGGTTTTAAAATATATAAACAAGGCCAGGTGTGGTGGCTCACACCTGTAATCCCAGCACGTAGGGAGGCCGAGGTGGGCAGATCGCTTAAGTCCAGGTGTTTGAGATCAGGCTGGGCAACATGGCGAAACCCTGTCTCTACAAAAAAAAAAAAAAAAAATTTAACAGTTATCCAGGCATGATGGCACACACCTATAGTCCCAGCTACTTTGGAGGTGAGGTGGGAGGATCACTTGAACTTGGGAGGCAGAGGTTGCAGTAAGCCATAATCACACCACTGCGCTCTAGCCTGGGTGACAGAACAAGACCCTGTTTCAGCAACAACAAAATGTAAACAGGAATTATGGGAGATATGGACCATTATTGTTTATTTTGTTTCCTTCTTGTTCTTTGTAATTTATAAAAAAAAATTTTTTTTAAGACGGAGTCTCGCTCTTGTTGCCCAGGCTGGAGTGCAATGGTGCGATCTCAGCTCACTGCAACCTCTACCTCCTGGGTTCAAGCGATTCTCCTACCTCAGCCTCCCTAGTAGCTGGGATTACAGGCATATGCAACCATGCCCAGCTAATTTTGTATTTTTTTAGTAGAGACGAGGTTTCACCATGTCGGTCAGGCTGGTTTCGAACTCCTGACTTCAGGTGATCCACCTGCCTCAGCCTCCCAAAGTGCTGGGATTGCAGGCATGAGCCACTGAAAAGTCTCTTAAATGTTATGTGCATATTTTTAAAGTTTAAACAATTCAGCCCAACGTCAGTAGAAAAGGCAATCAAGAAGTGCTTTTCAGGCTGATGGGTGGAAAGAAGAAAGGGTTAAATTCCTCTGTGAGAAATGAATGAAAATGAGGGTCATTTGGATAGTCAATGAATTGAAAGAAAATCCCAGAAATGGAAGCCAAGCCAAAACATGGCAAGAGAGAATCGGAAACGAAGGGGAATACTTGTCAGGTGGCCTGCGCGCGGACGCCGCGTTTCATCTCAACCAGCCCTGAATGCTCCCAGGTTGTTGCGGTTTTTGTTAAAATTACTCTTATGCAACAAATGAAATTCCCCTCTTTTTCAAAGTAGAAATAATAAGATGTGCTCTCATTCCTATCATTCTGGTTTTAATACTCTTATTTATCGCACAGTTAAGTATTAATTTTAATGTTATCTTAATATTAATCTTAACAACTGATCTTAATAATCCTCGGAATATAGACAGTAGTGGATCATTGACACTTTTAGTGACTGTGTAATCCATACATTTATGAATTTAAAAGACATTTTTTTTTGAGACAGGGTCTTACTCTAGTCACCCAGGCTGGAGTGCTGTGGCACAATCACGGCTCACTGCAGCCTCAACTTCCTGGGCTCAGGTGATCCTCCCACCTCAGCCTCACCTAGGACTACAGGTGTGCATCACCACACCTGACTAATTTTTTGTATTTTTAGTAGAGATGGGGTCTCACTATGTTGCCCAGGCTGATCTCCAGCTCCTGAGCACAAATGAGTCACTCACTTCGGCCTCCCAAAGTGCTGGGATTACAGGCATGAACCACAGTGTCCAGCCCCGAATTTAAAAATTTTTGTCCTAGTAGGCACATAAACATTTTCTCTTGTCCCTGAGGCATTTTGGTCTGTCCCCCCAGGCAGCCAGAAACCTTCCCCTTCAGAGTGTGCAACTGTCCTTCTTCAGTGGGGACCTGCCAGCCTCTATATGTTCCCAGCAGGAAATGGAGAAGGCTGGGTCGATGCTGTCCGTTACATCACTGTGGCCTGGGACACTCATTTATCTTTCTCAAATCTAAGAAAAATTTCCTTGCGAAGGGCAGGTGCAGTGGCTCACGCCTGTAATCCCAGCACTTTGGGAGGCTGAGGCAGGTGGATCATGAAGTCAGCAGTTCAAGACCAGCCCGGCCAAGATGGTGAAACTCCATCTCTACTAAAAATATAAAAATTAGCTGGGTTCAGTGGTGGGCACCTGTAATCCCAGCTACTCGGTAGGCTGAGGCAATTAAGGTTACATATGAAATTAAGATTGTCTAGAAATACTTGAGTAGCTGGTGACTAGGAAAAAAAAAAGAAATTAAGATTGTCAATCAGGAGAAATTAAGATTGTCAATTAAAATAAGGAGATTGGCCAGGTGCAGTGGCTCATGCCTGTAATCCTAGCACTTGGGAGGCCAAGGCAGGTGGATCACTTGAACCTAGGAGTTTGAGACAAGCCTGGGCAACATGGAGAGACCTCATCTCAACTAAAAATACAAAAATTAGCCAGGCATGGTGGCACACGCCTGTAGTTCCAGCTGTTTGGGAGGCTGAGGTGATAGGATCACCTGAGCCTGGGAAGTTGAGGCTGCAGTGAGCCCTGATCACGTCACTGCACTCCAGCCTGGGAGACAGAGGGAAACCCTATCTCAAAAAATAGTAATAAGGAGATGATTCTGGAGTATGCAGGTGAACCCAATGTAGTCACAAGAGTCCCTAAAAGATGGATGAGGGAGGCAGAAGAGAAGGTCAAAGTGATGTGGCATGAGAAAGACTCAAATGGAGGAGGGGGCCATGAGCCAAGGAATGCGGGTGGCTTCAAGAAGGGGAAAGAGGAAAGAAATAGGTCCTCCTCTGGAGCTTCGAAGAGGAACACAGCCCTGCTGACCTTTGACTATAGCCCATGAGGCCCATTTCAGACCTTAGACCTCAGACCTCCAGCACGCTGAGATAATGAATGAGTGTTGTCCGAAGCTACTAAGTCGGTGGTAATTTATTATAGCAGAAGCGGGAAACCAGCACCAACCCTGACTTGCTGATTCTGTGAAAACTTTGCTCATCTGGCCCCCATGAACTCCAGCCGTGAATGTGTTGTATTTGACTGGTCAATACCATGGTTAACAGCGAACCTGGAAATCAAAAAGCCTGAAAGACGTATTTAACATATCTTTTCTGCAGAGGAAAAGAAGAAAGGATCTGTGTTCCATTCTATTTCTAAAGTCCTATTGAATATGTTTCAACTCAGTTCTTCTCTAAACGGTGCAGAGCAAATTACAGTCCTCAGTGAACACCCTTGAGAGGACTCTGGGGTTACAGTGAAAATAAGCGGACAGTGGGCGTGTCTATTTCCTTGCACTGATGTGTCTCTTTCATTGCTCTCCCTTTCTGAGCCACCCCTCTAAGGAAATAAGGCCATTTTTGGGTATCTTGGCTGCCCAGATCCTCAGGATGTCAGGCAAGCTGGTGGTGTTGGTAGCCAGCCCTGGGGAATCTGGTCGGACTCTGGGGAGGAGGAGGTCAGACCCATGCAGACGCTCCAGCTTCGTGCCTCTCCCTACTCACCCACATCCCATAGCACAAAGGCCTCTCATGATCATCCACTCCCGTCTCTCTCCACAAAAGCACACCTTGGCTTACAAAAAAACAGAGAAGCAACTTTTGTATCAGATTCTGGTTGGTCTGATCAAAGATGTGGATGCAAATTTTTCTAACAAAGAGGAATAATACTGCAGGCTTCTCTAGGTCAGGCTAATTTCTTTCTTTTTTTTTTTTTTTTTCTGAGATGGAGTCCCAATCTGTCGTCCAGGCTGGAATGCAATGGAGCGTTCTAGGTTCGCTGCAACCTCTGCCACCCGGGTTCAAGCGATTCTCCTGCCTCAGCCTCCTGAGTAGCTGGGACTACAGGTACCACCACATCCGGCTCACTTTTTTTGTTGTTGTTGTTGTATTTTTTGTAGAGACAGAGTTACACCATATTGGTCAGGCTGGTCTTGAACTCCTGACCTCATGATCCACCCACTTCAGCCTCCCAAAGTGCTGGGATTACAGGTGTGAGCCACTGCGCCTGGCCAGGTCAGGCTAATTTCTAATAATCCCTTATCCATATCCACAAATCCAGAATCAAGAAAAGTCTCAGGCTGGGCGCGATGGCTCACACCTGTAATCTCAGCACTTTGGGAAGCCAAGGCGGGTGGATCACCTGAGGTCAGCAGTTTGAGACCAGCCTGGTCAACATGATGAAACCCTGTCTCTA